>JAODAL010007666.1:0-123367 GCA_025379985.1 Phyllomedusa bahiana
AAAAGCACAGGCAAAATTGCTTTTTTTGGCGGTGAAAAAGAACTTTTCTTTAGTGACCCAACAGCAGAACAACGCTTAAATAACCCCGGGACTAAATTGCGAAAAAAAAGAGAAACCCAAAAAAATTATGTGGTTTTTGGATTTAAAAACGGTTTTTTTTAACTGAATACAAAGGAACATTTAGAAAACCCCTTGGATATTGAATGTGTCAAAAAGACCCTTTTCAGATTAAATGAAATAGCGCTGCATTAACGCCACGGGACTTCATTTCCAATACTCCCAAAATTGAATTAGAACGTAAGGAAGCAGTTCAAAGGACAAGCATGACACCTCCCACAAATCGCTGTAAAAAGTGGTTTTTTTGTATGAATTCAAAAGCCGGGCGGCAGCACCTTCCCCCCAAGTAAGTGAGACGGGTGAGCCCCCAGCTTCGCACCCGGCAATATATGCGGTGCCCCCCGTCACAGAATCCCCCGGTCTCTGTTGGCTTCATCTCTCACATGTCATCAGGCTATGCCCTTTCTTCCCCCCAGAGTGCTTTGCCCCCATGTAACGCCATGTCTGCAGATTTATAAATCAAAAGCACACTTCGTTCACGTAAGTCCCCCAAATTCGACTTCGTTCAAATTAAGTTTTCCTAAAATTCTAAACGAACCACGTGTTAGAATCAATTGCCCTATCTAATCCCGACCCCTTTTTTGCGTCTGTTGCTGTTACCTTTTTACCTATGTTAACCCCTTTTACCCCCGTTATTTCTTTGCTGTTCCCCGCCGCTGCACAGTCTTTAACGTTTACCATGTCTAATGGTGTTGACCTTCCCAATTGGTGGGATCCCCTAGCCATTTATGATTAAACCTGCTTGACCACTTGTCTTTCCCATGTCTTCCGTCCGCACTTTGGTGCCACCAGAGTAACATGCAGGGGTAGCGATTGGGGGGTTTTTTTTGAAAATTTTAAACCCGTGCAGCCTGTGGTGGGGTCCCGTGAAGATCGGAGCCCCTTACACCGCTCCCTGGGATGGCCCGCTATAAACCCTCTTCACTTTCGGGGGCCCAGGGGTCCACAAAAATTCCCGGTGTCCACCCTGTCAGTACTCACTGAACCCCATGGACCATTAAACAATTATTTATTATTTAATCATTTGTTGCAGTTTGTACCATAATAATGTCTATATTAAGAGGATTTTGTGCTGATTTGCAAATGAAAACTTACTGAAACGTATAGATGTACATGAAAAAAATGTGTATATTGTTCTCAGTGAACCTTAAGAGCCAGATGTATGAAAAGGTCTAGGTCTAAAACTCCCTTTGTTGCCCATAGCAACCAATGAGAGCGCCCATAGCAACCAATGAGAGTACTATATGAAATGAAAGGGGTGCTTTGATTGGTTGGTATTGGCAAAAAGTGAGTTTTAGACAGTTTTCGTACATGTGGCCCTAAGTGTCCCTTTTTACCATCCAAAGATTGGAAACTTTGGCAGCTTTCCTATGTTTTTGAATGTATGCAGTCATGCAGAATAAGAAAAGAGTATAACCTGTAAAAATAGTGTGTGCTCTATAAAAAAGGATTTGAAGAAAATGTAAGTGGCGCAAAAAGCATTATGCATTTCCCTAGAGAAAATTCTCAAAAGTTGGCACATATGATATTATCTTAACATAAGTAAATTGACTCCAAGGGAGACATGTATGATCTAGGCGCATATAGGCCAGTTCTAAGTAGCTTTAAAGCAGTGTAGAATGTGCCAGAATGTATGAACCTGTTTTACTGCAGGTCATAGATTTGGCGCATTCTAGTTCCACCACAACAGGCTCTCAGACACTAAGCAAAAATGTGGGACAGGGGCAGTACCCCGACCATAATTTTAAAGACAGCGGGCCAGGACCAATGTGCTGTAGCCCTTGTGGGCACAAACTCCATGGTGAAGATAGACCCAGGAACAGAACATTTCAAACCATAGTAAAAAATTAAACATAATTGAACATAATGGGTGAGATGGCAGGTACCCCATCGCAGCATCCCTCCAACGTCTATAGAAGAACCTGTTCTTGCTATATGCCATCATTAAACAGGGCAATATTGTATGGTGATTTCTGATGGTGCTCTTATTGGGCCTCATGTATGAAAACTGTCATGGTATAAGAATTATTTTGTTGCCAATAGCAACCAATCAGAGCGCCCTTTCATTTTTTCAGGGAACTATTTGAAATGAAAGGGGAGCTCTGACTGGTTGCTATGGACAATAAAGAAAGTCTTATACCTAGACAGTTTTCATACATGAGGCCCATTGTGTTTTCATGTTGGAATCCTGTATATCCAGTATATCCTGATCCATATGTAAAAATTAAGGGCGACATGTCAGATTTTGGCTGCGCCTTTTTTGTGTATTTTGTGCATGGAATGCGTTCTGGACAGCGGGCAGGAAAAGTTTAATGCAAGAATAGGGGCGACATGTCCCAACACGCCAACGCCAGTTTTTTGGTCTATTTTGCGCCAAAACCACTTTTGACATCATATTCTCAATATAAATGAACTGTCGTACACCAAAACTAAGTGCATTATACGCCGGGCACGACACTTTGTAATGCACCTAAAAATAATATGCTGTGCATCTCCATAATGCAATGCGCCTATTGAGGTGCATTACATATACTAGTAATGAAACGTTATATGCCTCCGTTGCGCAATGTGCCTCAAGAGATGCATTACATACACTACCAATGATACACTATGTGCCACGATTTGCACAATGCGCAGCGATTTTGCGCAATGCGCCTTTTTAGGTGCATTAAGGTTACCTGACGCAAGATTTTTGAGAGGATCAGACTTTCTGCCGCACTTTACACTGATTTAATGTGCCTAAAAACTGCCACGGCGCCGCCAATTTTCGGACACGTCGCCTTAGTTGTTTCCAGCATTCGTTAGTAATCTCGGAAAGGAAAATGAAAATATTTGAAACTGTATTTATCACTTTAAAAACCAGTATATAATGACAGAACTTCCTTGTCAACTGATGCGTTTCAGACCCTTAGTTGTAGAATACAGAGGAAGACGAGCTTAAAGTATTTAAAAGCGAAGTGACCAGTTATATTCCAAAATATCACACATATTCATTGAGATCAAACAGATATAAGGTAAATAGAGTTTACAAATAGAATCCATACAGATTGAACTAGATCAAACTATACATAACATCCTCTGTTGTGTGGGCCGACACCAAATATGTAGAATTTTTACGTTGTCTTACTTATGTGTCACCACATTCTGAAAGCCATTGTTTTTTGTGCGTTGATATTTAGAAGCATTCAAATACTCAGTAGTGTTATCATAATGCATCCTTAGGTTTTGTTGATGGAAAAAAAGGTAAAGACAACATTGTGACCATTGCAAAAATATGTCATGGCCACACGTGATTTGTTTTCCTTCTTGAAGTTGCAGCACAGTGACAGCAATCCAACAGGTTTACAATGGCCAGAAGATACTGTGTCATTATGGTGGTCCAGCCTAGGCTAAAAGTAAGGCTTCCCTCATCAAACACTTACAAGCTAAAATGTACCTAAGTATAATTTGGTTGACCACGTAAAATAGCTGTTATGAGTCAAAAGACACTCAGCAGCACCTGGTCATCAGCATCAAGCACAATAGTCAGATTAAAATAATCCTATAAGGGGCACCAACAGAAACAATGCAGTCTACAGGTGGTTGTCTCTTGTTTAGTGATAACTTGAGTCATGGTTCAAGACTCTGGTATAGGGCTTAAGTTACAGAACATGCACCTATAGGTGACACTATAGAGACAGTTTACGGTACTTCCTTTGGCATATTTTTTCCAGAAAACCCTGCCCTAAAAGCTCTACCCCAGCTAGCTTTACACAATGTGAAGCAGTTCTTTTTGAAAGGCATTTATTTGACTGCTAGCACTTTTCCATTTATTAAGCACATCTGTCCTCCTAACAAGCCTCACATACCTTTTTAAAAAGAAGTTTTTTAGAACGACTACTTTTTTCTGTAATTTTTTTTCTTGTCAACTGAAAATGACCCTGTGAACCATGTGCGAATTCTGTGTTGACCTTTGACTTTTCATGACCCCTTACTGGTTTAAATTCAATCTTCACTTTCCTGGATTGAACAACTAATGATTTCTAGACAGTTTGGCTTGGGGCAGTGTCAACCCACTAATCCAGGATATCACCAAGCGTCCAGAGAGATCAATGATGACATCTGGATTAAATAAAAAATGGCTTTAAAATTGCTTGTAAAGCTCATTATCACTAAAAATAATAAAGTCATTCTGAATAATGCTCACATTTTGGTCAAGCTTTCTTTGGAAATACAGCTCTGATGTTTATAATTTTTCTGAGTATCTATTTTTCTGAGTATTTTCCAAGGATCTATTACAATTTGACAAGTCTAAGTCCCCCCCTACTAAAAAAAAAGTTAAAGGTGTATTCCCATCACAGCAAATGCTGCTAGAAGTGCCAATTACTGTATTGTAAGCAATTTTTTTAAATGCATGTTATGTTTTTTTTTTGCACCTTCAACTTGCTCTCTTGTAACCATGGTTATCGATCACCACTGTGTGCTTTAAGTGGTTGCTGGTAATGCAGCGTTACTGTGACATTAGCTGTGGCCGGGACAGTGCAGATGCGCATTTTTGTTCATGTGTACTTCCCCTCCATCTCCATACTTATTCTCAGACAGTATTTAATAACCATAACTGAAAGCACACAGTGATGGTCAGTAACCAGGGAGACAAGAGAACAATAAATGTAGGGAATCAATTTGAATTGGGATTTATACAGTCCTCATCATCATGCTTTTCACATTTTGACATCATGAGACCAAGACAACACTGATACAGCCTGCTGATGACACTCTAAGCTCAGTGGCCACTTCCGTCTGAGAGCATCCTGCTTGAAATCTCTCAGTGGTGTTCTGTTGAAGTTCTGTTGATCAATTGAAGGCATTGTCTTGGTCTCATGATGTCACAATGTGAACAGCATGATGAGAATGACTGTTTAAGTCCCATTTCAAATTGATCCTCTAAATTTGCTGGGCGAATCAGGGATCAAACACCAGCTGTGAATTTTGCCATTACGCTCCTTGTTGCTCCCTGCCTGACATAAGACGTACCAGTACGTCGTAGCAGGAAGTGCCTTCCCGCAAATTAACGTACCGGTACATCCTGGAAATCATTCAACATCCCCTGCAGCCGGAGTGCGCTCTAGCCATGGGTGATTAATACCCTTAGCTGCCGCAATCTATTATGATCGCCGGAGCTAAGGGAAAGACAGAAGGAGGGAGCCGTTGCTGTCTCCAGATCTGACAGTCCAGGAGTGTAAGAAACACTTCCGGGCTGTCTGTGATATCACCATAAAATAAAAAAATACTATTGCTGTATTTTGTTCAAAACACCTCATAAAAACCTTAGTAAAAAGTGATCAAAGTGTCATATGCACCCTATAATGGTACCGCAGAAATCAAGCCCATACTCAGCTCCACATATAAAAAATGAAAAACTTATGGCTAGTAAACTATGTACACATGAAAACACAATTTTTTATAAATGCATTTCTATTGTGTAAAAGTGATAAAACATAATGAATCATATAAAATTTATGCCGCACAGCGAATGCTGTAAGAGTGAAGCCAAAAAAACTGCATTTTTTTCCCCCATTTTCTTGGCCCACTGCTAAAAAAATTATGGAACACTGCGTAAAATGGACAATACTCCCTTAGATGAGATCCCTGAGGGGTGTTGAATCCAAAATGGGGTGACTTCTGGAAAGTTTCACCTGTTCTGGTACTTTGGGAGCTTTTCAAATGTGACAAGGCACCCACCAAAATCTGTGTTGCAAAATAGTGCTCCCTCCCTTATACGTCCTGCCATGCGCCCCAACAACAGTTCACACCCACATATAGGGTATTGCCGAACTTGGAAGAAATTGCGCAACAAAATTTGAGTTTGCTTTTTTTTCAGGATTCCTTGTAAAAATTAAACATTTTCAGCTAAAATTGCAGATTGTTGGAAAAAAATAAAATTTTTCATTTTCACTGCCCAAAAAAAAAAAAAGTGTGAAACACGTGTGGGGCCGATATACTCACTACACCCTGGATATATTCTTTAGGGGCTGTAGTTTCCAAAATGGGGTACTTTATGGGTCTTTATTAAATTTTAGCCCCTTAGAGCGTCCGCAAATCTGTAATGGCGCTTAAATAAAATCATATTGAAAATGAGACCCCAAAGTCCAGCAGGTGCTCCTCCTACTCTTAGGCTTGTGGTTGAGCCAAATAGCGCACTCTAGCTTCAAATGGGATGTCTCTAAAAATGTTAGAATCTGGAAAATCAATCTTGAGATTTATTTACCTGGTAACATCTACCGTGTTCCAGTGAATAATGGATAAAAATTGAAAATCTGCAAAATAAAAGTTAAATTTTGAAATTTCACCTCCACTTTGCTTTAATTTATGTGAAATACCTAATGGGTTAATAAGCTTCCTAAATGCTATTTTAAATACTTTCAGGGGTGTCGTTTCTTAGATGGGGTCATTTAAGGCAGAGTCTTATATACAGGCCCCTCAAAGCCATGTCATAACTGGACTGGTCCTTAAAAAATCTATTTTGCAAGTTTTCTTGAAAATTTGAAAAATTACTACTAAATTTCTAAGGCCCCTAAGGTAAAAAAGATATTTTAAAAATTAGACCAACCTACAATAAGCATATGATACATGATAATTGTAAACTACTTTGAGTGGAATAACTATCTGGCTTACACACAAATTTTTGAAAATGGCAAATTTTTCCAAATTTTCATGATATTTTTCACAAATAAACAAGAATTGTATGGACCAAAATTTCTTACTAACTTAAAGCACAATGTGTCACGAGAAAACAGTCTCTGAATCACATGGATAGGTAAAAGTGTCAAAAAGTTATTCTCACATAAAGCTCTCAAAAATTGTCAGGGAGGCCAAATCTGGCTGCGGCAATTAGGGGTTAAAGATCAGCAAGTTATGCAAAAAGTACAGAAACACTGAACAGTTGGAAATGTGCACTCTAGAGATGGTCTCATAAGTGCATTCAAAAAAAAAAAATCCAGAAATGTTTATGTTTATCCTGAAATTTCAACCAATAGCCCTAACTTATATATCCCTAAATTTTTGTGAGTAGTGTTTCCTGTCCTCAGACAAGACAGCATAAATCACCTGACAAGTTCAATTTAAGGAATTCCCAGTTAGTATATGACAGGGCTTTACTTAGAATTTCTAAGGGTGTATTCACACGGCAATGGACACATACTGGTCGCTTTATCCGACCGGTATTTGTCCTGTTTTGCGGCCGTCCCCGCGGCCGCGGGGGGGACAGCTTTTCTCCGCGATGAGCCCTCCCCATTCACATGCACAGATTCCGTCCGAAAACCAGACAGAAGAATGTGCATGCAGAATGCCTTGCGGGTGGCCCGCGGGTGGAATAACCGCCGGGCGGAAAACCCGTGCAGTGGGGACTGCTGCACAGGTTTTCCATAGAAGCCAGTTGTGCTCATTTTCGGCCGGTTTTTCAGGCGGTCTGCAAAACCGCAAACCGTCTGAAAACACGGCCAAAAACCTGTGCCGTGGGGACATGCCCTAATAAGTAACAAAATCAGGAAGGGCGTTTAGAAAGTGTCTCTTTTTCTTTTTCTCATAACACATACAGAAATTTTGTGATGAGGTATGAAACAACCTGTTCCCGGCTGACCTTTCTAATAAAAAGTGATTGTCCAAAATGGACAACCCCTTGGAGATATAACTTAAAGGGAACCTGTCACATAGGTTTTGCCCCCCCTTGCTGAGGGCAACACAAGCTAGTGACAGACCTGCTGTTTCCAGCGCTGTGTACCTTATTCTGTAAGATGCTGCAGTTTTAGAGTATTTACCCCTCAAATCTTATTCATGAGCAAGTGTTAGCTCCACCCACCAAAGGCTAGTCCCAGCCACCTGGCAGTTATTCACATGGTTCTACCTATTCAAAGTAATAGGGTAATAGTCACGTGGTAGGCGGGGCTAGCCTGAGGTGGGCGGGGTATGAAAAGAAACTGACTCTTTCCATGACTCTTTTTTGGCTGAAAACTGCAGATTTGAGCATTAAATACTCAAAAACTACCATATCTATTTAGCAGTGGCTGATATACTTTATAAAAGCACTTTATTTATAACACATGACTTTAAAAACATGTACACGTCTACCTCGACACCGCCTGTCAGTTCATATACTCCACGATTTGGCCCAGAGAAGGTGGATGCCATTGGAGTTCATGTACTGAGGATACTTTGGCTGTCGTTTACTATGGACTCATAAATTGCAAGTAGCATACTTATGCATATTAAGTTACATGTTTTTAAAGTCATGTGTTATAAATAAAGTGCTTTTATAAAGTATATCAGTCACTGCTAAATATATATAGAAGACTGAAATTACGGGATGATGGGAGGCACCTGAAAGGCAGAAGGCTACACAGTCCAGGTACATCGATTTTTACTAAACTGCTACTTATGTTTGATGTAGATACTCAAAAACTTCTGCATCTTACAGAATAAGGGACACAGTGCTGGAAACAGCAGGCCTGACACTAGCTTGTGCTGTTCTCAGCAAGGGGGGCATAACCTATGCGACAGGTTCTCTTTAAAGCATAAATTACCAGGTCTTGGCATATATAGATGAATCTTGCAAGATGCTCCACGCAGTTCAGACTCTGATAATGAAGCAAAGACATACACAGCAGGTAAAGGAGAAGGTAAACGCTTTCCTCTGATCAAGACTTGTGTCTTTACATGAACTGTTTAAAATTTCAATGAAGGCGATAATAACTTTGGCTCAGAGTAATAAAATGCCAAGGACAAGTGTAAGGGCAATCTAAGATACAATAAAGCGAGATTAGAATGCCATCTTAAAACCCCAATAGTGAAATGCGTTAACTCTTCACATCCTAGCAGAAGATATCACACGTCTTCTAGGTTAGATTGTGCTAAAATAGTAGGTTTATTTTAATTACAGTAAGCAGAAGAGGAATAGTGAATTGGTTGCAGTGTCTTGCAGCATCCCAAACCTTCAGGGCAGATGGCGTCTTGGCTCACCTCTTTAATTTTTATTACATTTGTTTAAATCGTGAGCTGTACCTAATCCTTGAAAGCTGCTCTTCCTGACAGCTCTTCATCTTTTATCATACTTATTTTGGCTTTTCTCCCAGTCCATCTACTCCTTAATGTAAGTGTTATAAATCGCTGGAAAGTACTATCAAGTATTATAAAAAAATAAATCAATATTTCTGGGTTAAAAAGCTGGAAAATGCTGATCAAGCTCTGGTTGTGCTGTGCATTTACGTGCCTTTGGATTAACCCTTTGTGACTGGAGGGCGCTGAACCCCATTACAGTGTATTGCTGCCGGCTGAAGAGGTCACTTATGTTTAAAGAACTCGGAGTAATAATTTATAAAGCAGTAAACGTGTAAAAAAATATATATATATATTGGGACCATGGTGGAATGTTAATATGTGCTCTGCTGGCCCTGCCAAACCTTTGAATGGCAAGTTAAGATTTTAGCTTTTCACAATTTTCAGGACAAGTAAAGCTGAATACTGTATGTGATTCAACTGTTTAAGTTCAAGATTTCAGTAAGTTGAACTGTAGAATCATAGAAACCACTATTAAAAAATTGTAACATATGTAGTGTTAAATGAAAAAATCCGCTCTAGCTCCATAGTGAACTTCTGCATGAAGTAACAAGCATGAAGTATGGTACGTATGTTTGAAATACCTATTGAACATGCTTTGCTAGTAACAAGCTTGCTATGCAGTGCAAGTATAAGTTTTGGCAGCTTCTACTGACTAGCAAAGATGACCATGCTAAATATGCTCAGGTTTGAGGTATTGGGAAACATATGATCACCAGCATATTCCTAAACCCTGCAAGAAAGTGAGCAAAAAACATCAGTTCCCAGCACAGGAGGGAGGAGTATAAGATAAGTACACGTGAGACCAGCAGGACTGTGCTGTAGCTTTGGCTTTTTTTCCCCCTACGGCAAAGGTTCAGTTTATTCCCCTAACCTATATCTAGCTTTTTGGCTTTCTCCTTGGCAGTCATCACCCATTCCCAGGCTTAGACTAGCCCATTGGGAAATGGTGAATCGCCAGGTGGGCCCCAAGTATTTGTGTGTCTTCGCAGCTGCATGCACATCCTCAAGACTCCCTGCCCAGCCGACCACTTTTGTGGGCCAAAAACCAGGCCTAAGGTCTACATGAGTAAGTGGTGTAGTAATGTTGTAGTAATGTTACCACGTTGCCTGCAAGCTGCAAGCCTAAGGTGCTTACCGCCAATGGAGAGGCAATATGCCTACATATTGGCGAACCTATATACCTACCTGTCTACTTAAAAGGGGATCTACATATCTACCTATATAACTGCCTAATAGGGGGTCTATATACCTTCCTATCTAACTGAGTGCATATATACTTACCTAACCAGGTGAGAGTGGGGTAATATACTTGCCTAGTGGGAGCCTATATACTTGTCTTATGATGGGCCAACTAATCTTTCAACTTAAAAAGGGGTTCTCCCTCATTGGTTTCTATCTACCAAAGAGGGGTCTACCAATCTCCCTACTTCATTTGAGGGTGTACTTACCTACTATCTTGGGGGTTTACCCATCTAATTTATGGGTACTTAAAAGAAGACTAAAATTGGTTGCAGAAACAGGAACCCTATAACCATCTGTGGGTACTTTTGCAGTTTGAGGCACAAAGGGGGCATTATTACTATCTGGGGCAAGAGAGGATGATGTGGGAACAGATAGGGAGGTGCTGCAAAAGTGAGGAGTCTAAGATTGTGTGGTAAATTAAGATGGTAGACCTGAGGGCCTCCATTAGGCTCACAGATGTCATGGCTATTGACCAACACCCTTACTATTGTGTAGAAGGGAGTACCCTCCTCTTGAATAAATGCCTTGATGCAGCATTCACATTGACCATGGTATCTAAGTAGTTAAACAGCTGGGAATGGAGTTTCCTCCAGTTTTAGCCACTGAAGGCAGGTGCTATCTACAACTAACAGCCAGCATGTATGAATCCTGAATATTGGACAGGATTAGCAAATATGCCCCAATTAAAAAAAAAAAAAAAAATGCTTTATAGAGTTGGGAGCAATTGATTCTGAGGGTCCAAACTCCAGGTGAATGTTCATTTTTATTTGCATTGTGATCTACCTTGTAAGCATACAAAGCATATCATAATAAAGGTGCTGTCAATTTTTTGAAAATCAACCCATGAGAATCAGAGTCTCTTGGCAAGTTATTGACTCCAAATCCCCCATAAATGCGGTTGTTTTCTGCTGGAATTTTAAGATATATTATTACCGTATATGAAATCCTGCGCCCCAAGGATCATCTGGTATTTTGGTGGTCCAGTCTTAGACTCCTATGGAATCTACCTGTGCACATCATTGGCCTACCTTTTAACTTAAAGGGGTTGTCTCGCTACAATGATTGGGTTTTAATTAAAAGATCTTTAAAAAACAAGCAGCTTTGCAATATATGTTCATTACAAATGTCCTACTGATTTTGAGTAAGCCCTGTTAGTAGGAGTACATCAGCTTCTCAAATTTCTATAGCAGCCGACCTGTTGATCCTTATCTCACTGGCTGTCAGTGCTGGTGACTCATCACCTTCAGAATACAGGTCAGAGCAGAGAGCCCCTCCCGCACAGAATGCTTCTGTAGTGGAGGGAGGGGGAAGGCTCTGGCTTCTGTGTCCATGCTGCCTGGATTAACCCTGTGTGTGCCTGCTTCCTCCTGCTCTCTACACAGATAGATGTGACAGCAGTGACCCTGTGTGTTACTATAATCATGATGTGTCTGTGGAGCTGTAACTATACTAATACTATACAGATCAGGGGGCATGTGAAGGGTTCATGCTCTGGTGTACTAGTGACACATCCTGAGTATAGTAACACTTCACAGCTGCCCTGTGTCTGTTCTGACAGGGTCTGTTTGTTGCTGGAGATGTGCAGATTTGTATGCTAAGCAGGGGGTATAGGAACACTTGCATCCCCCCTGCTCTGGCTCCACACTCATAGATCAGCTCTCTCCTGTCTCCTGACTGTGGAGACGAGCAGCAAGAGCTGCAGCAGACCTAGGCAGGCACACACAGGGTTAACTCTGGCAGCAAACCCCCTCGCGCCCCCTCCCCCTCCTCCTGCTGTATAGAAGGAGGAGAGCTTTCTGTGTGCTGAGGGGAGGGGGGAAGAGGGAGGAGAGGAGGCAGACAAGAAGCACGCCCCTCAGTTCAACTGCCAGGCTCACTGACTTAGGCTGAAAGCTTGTAATGAGACAACTCCTTTAATCTTTTTATCCTCCTATTCTGATGGAGTTTCTGCTTCCAGCTCTACCTCCTCGGTACTCATAGGAACAGTGCACAGCACTGCTTTCTTCCCCCACCAAGTTTTGCTCACTAAAACTTATTTAAAGGTGCTCCCGATCAAGACTGGGACAAGGTGTTGTGGTGCCCTAGGCAAAAAAAAGCACAATTTTTTTCCAGTGGGAAAATTCAGCCCATTACATGCTCCCCCTTCCTGCCTGGGATGAGATGGCGCCCTAGTCAGTCGCCTACCTTTTTCTATCTGTCATCCCAGCTCTGCTTCTGATTCCCTTGTTGCTTTAGCTTAGATTCCTATTAGTTAGTAATAAACAGTGATATCTTCATTTAGAAATTTCTTGATTCTGACCTGGCACCTTATATAACTATTCTCCTTGTCTGCCGCCTGCCATGACCTAATGCTCATTTGACTACGTCTACTGCCCAATCCCTCTATAACAGTGTTTCTTAACTCCAGTCCTCAAGCCCACCAACAGGTCATGTTTTCAGGATCTCCCACTGAATGCACTGACAATTATTTGATCACCTGTGCAATACTGAGGAAAGCCTGAAAACATGACCTGTTGGTGGGCTTGAGGACTGGGGTTAAGAAACACTGCTCTATAGTGTATTTGAAAATGTCATCTGCTGCTATTGGAGACATTGCCAATGGTAGCAACCTAGGAATCCCCTACAACAAAGACCAGATCACTGTATAGTGAAGAACAGAGGACTTCTTAGACTCCACTACTCGTTGTAGCCTTGCACCAAATCCATACACAACCAGCAGATTCACCATTGCCTGTACTTAGGACCTGTTACAGTCAGCCTGACAAAAAGCAATAAAAGGTGTCCTTATGCATTGAATTGCAGAGAAATCAATGCATAAATTAGCTTCAGGGTTTTAGGGCTGCCCTCTCCTCTAGGTTTTCTTCTGCCTACATATACTTTACCTTGCACATTAGTCCCATACCTATATATTAACGAGTTAATTTCCATAAACATGGTATTGTAATTTCAGATGATTAACATGCTATATTTTTCTCTCTATCCCCTCCCCCTTGTATATAATGAGGGTAGGAGGAGGGATGCTATGTCATGGCTGATAGTGTATGTTCTCAGACTCTCTCAGAACCGCTTGCAGTGAAGGTCACTCTTTGGGAGATGGGATGGTGAAAAATAAAAGTCAAAATGACTTTTGCTTCACTGGTCTGGAACATGTTGGATCATTGATCAGTATTGCACGCTGTTAATGATATATAGAGGATATCCCACTAAAGTCACCGCAAGGAGCAAATTCAAATTACAAAGGGATTACTTTATCTTTGAAACTTGCAGGCATTCATTACAATGCAGGCTGTAGACTTCAAAGTGAAAAATATTTCTGAAGATTTCCACCTGTCGCTATTGTCCTGTAATCTGTATTGCAATATGGGCAGAGCTGACTTTAGAAGGACAAATATGATAATGTGTATCTTTAAAAACTGTGCTTAAATCCTTCCTGTGTGTCCCTGTATATAAAAACATATACCATTGCAGGAAAAAGTAAGTGAACCCTTTCTGAAATTATCTGAATTTCTGTATTGATTGCTAATAAAATTTGGTCTGATTGTTATCAAAATCACAATTATAGGCAAACGCAATCTAACTAAACTCAAATAAATTACTGTATTGTCCATATCTTTTATTGAACACATATAGGAAACATTCACAGTGTTGTGAGACAAAGTAAGTGAACCTCAGTGTTAAAGGGGTTTTGCCACAAAGTAAAATTGACGTGGGAAGTTTGCAAATCAAATAATAAACATTTTCACCATTCATCATTATTAGAAATTCTGCACCGTTTTTTGTTTTAGCTGCTCCTTTAGTGATCCATTGTTTACAGCTCGTCTCCAGGGGATACGACCAGAGCTGAGAGATCTTCAGTCCTGGCCAGACATGCTCAGACATCACCTCTCCTCTCAGGCAGCTACTGAGTGTTCAACCCCAGGTGCTGTCACTCTACTCCTGTCCTCTGTGCTCTTTAGTAATTAGTCAAACAGTGCAAATAAATAAAAAAGAAACCTCAATGAGGTCTGTGCATTGATAAAAAGAAATAAAATCTACAGGTTCCTGCAGGGATTTGAACCTAGGACCCTTGTGCCTGGAGGCAAAAACTTTACCTCTCAGCTACTCACAATGCTTTACATAAACAGACCTTTCTTTGACTACAAAGAGGAAAGGCCTGGTGATGTCATCCTGTAGGGTCACATGATATGCAATTCAAACATATCACACACGCCCCCTTCTGAGCACACAGAGCTGAAGAGCTGGATGCAAGAGGTATGAAATGAGATCGTGGCAAAACCCCTTTAATAACTTCTCCAAGAGCTAATTAGCAAAGGGTGTTTCAATTGAGCAGATGAGATGGGCAGTGTGAGTTTCACAGGCTCTTTACCCGTTAAATAAAGGCACACAAATCCTGGATACTGACAAATCTGTTCTTGTCATGGAGGCTAGTTAGTGTAAACCAGGGCTCAAAAGAAACAACTTTCTGTGCTGAAATCCAGTTAAAGGGGTTGTATCACTACAAGGATTGTGTTTCATGTTAAAGATCTTGGAAAAACAAGTCACTTTGCAATATATATCCCTTAACAGTGTGTTATCTATTCTAAGATATTTCCTCTTGTATGGGCTGCATCAGCTCCTCAGGTCGCTCTAGTTACAGACCTGTTTGACCTCTTCTGATAGGCTGCCAGCGCTGGTTGCTATAGCTACAGGCCTGGCTTCTACTACAGCCTAATAGAAGCCAGTAAACACACCCCTGAATTCAAAATGAAACTGAGAAAACAGGACTGAGGTAAGATGAATCAAAGAAGTGAGACAACCCCTTTAATTCCAAAGGGCTAACTTGTTAGAACATACAAACTTGACAAAAGAGGTAAGTTTCAGTAAATACTGAGCAATGCAATTTCTGAATTACTCTGCGTATTCATTTCCTATTGTCTTTAAAATCTCTGTATCCTCTTGATGCCCTTTCATGGCATAATAATCTATCTATGTCCTATGGATCATGACTCATTGAAAGATAGTGCTCTGTAAATGATTAAGTAATGAGCTCCGGTGTGAGCCTTACAGATTTGGTCTCCTAGAAGTAAATAATAAACAATTTTATTCCTCGCCAACAAACAGAGTTCCTTAAGGGTATGTTCACATACAGTACATGCTGCAGCACATCGTGTGTCTCAGGAACTTGCGCTGATCAGCATGTACTTCCGAGGCGCGGGGGGGGGGGGGGGGGGGGAGGGGAGGGTGGCGACAGCCCGCTGGACCCATAGAAATGCATTACTTGCTGCGACATGTCACTTATCTCCCCCTGTAGTGTACGCGCGGGGGGACGAGGCGTAATCCATAGTTCTTTATGGATTACCGTAATTATGGAGTACATTTCCCCGCGTATTAAGTGCGATACGCCACAAAATACTCTCCAAAATAAACCGTGTGAACTTACCTAAGGGTATGTTCACAAGGCGTTTTTAAATTCGAAAAAACGGATTGAAACGCGCTCCGTAAAATGTATCCAAAGACGTACCCAAAGTGTGGTGCATGTTCTGATGCGTTTTTTTTGTGCAGCAGACATGCACCCGATAGTTTTAAATAGGGTGTCGGATGTGTAAAATGGATCAAGAACTGACATGTCAATTCTATGAATGGATGTGAAAGAAAAGATGCATGTCAACACGTATCGGGGATCACTCCTCTGAATGCCGATGCGTGTTTTACATTGAAACTAATGTAAATCACACTGTACATTGTTAGATGAGTGTTTGGGTCCATTTTGGGTCTGGAACACAGATCCAAACACACATCTAAAAAACGTAGTGTGAACATCCCCTAAAACTGTAATGAATAAATATAGAAGCTAGCTTGGAAAATACATTACACGATTAAAACATTGCTTATTCATCTTTTCAATTTAAAATTTGTATATCAAATTCAGGTCCGAGGGCCTAAACTGGCCGGCCACATCATTTTAGATAGCCCCTGACAGCTTAAAGGGAATACATACACAATCTTTTCTTCTTAGCTGTTTTAATTTTCTGACTGTAATTTTTTTAAATTCTGTTGTATATACATGATTATGAGGGCACCCATCTTGTCAGAGCTGCTTTTAACAGCATTTAGAGAGATGCTTTACAGCAGCTACATCTGGGAAGAAGTCACTGTGTAGGGAGAGGGGAAGTTGCGACTACCTCCTATTATGAATGCTGGATATTGTATTATTTATACACATTGGTGTCACCTTTCAGTGTAATCCTGCCTGTGCCGATAATGAAGAGACTGCTGAAAAGTTTTCTCTACAGAACAGGAAGTGTCAGATTATTATTAGGCCTAATGGGCAAAGTGGAAAATTGAAAAATAAAAACAACTAAAAACAATAAGTCATTTTCTGAAGACAAATTCCCTCTGAGCTTAAATGAGCAGGAATGGATAAAGTCTGGATGCAGAAGGACCGGCTCTCAACTTTCCCTGTAGGGAGCAAGCAATGTTGAATAGTAGCGGTGGCACTAGCATAGGAACAGGCACCATCCTGGATTCAGAGCTCTGCCACGCATTCCACATAGCTCTATTCAGAAATTCTCAGGTGGTGGCATATTAATGACAGCCCAAGCCAAGCAACCTAGCCACCTTCAAAGGCAGGAAGCTAGATGCTAAGGAAATGGAAAGGGCTGGCTATTATTGAACTTGGCTTGTAAGGGTATGTTCACACGGCTTATTTTCTAGAATAATTGAGTGCGTATTTCGATGTGTATTGCGCTTTATACGCGGCAAAATGCGCAACGCAATTACGGCTATTCATAGCTCTCATAGAGAGCTATGTATTACATGTTGCCGCCATGCATGTAAAATACGATCATATTGTACGCACAGGGGGAGAATTGACATGTCAATTGTTAGCGGCGAATACGCATCGCTGACAATGCATGTCTATGGGGCTGGCACCCTGCCGGTCCCTCCGTGCTTTGGAATTACGCTCTGATCAGGGCCTAGTTCTAAAATACCAGTGGCGACATGTATGAAGATCGGCGCGTCGGAGCGCCCGTTTTCACAGGATTCTTAGTGAAAGCTGCGCCTCATTTATGTCGGCGACCAAGGTGCGCTCATACATGCGGTGAAAAGTTCCCTGCGCCTCACCAGTGTGTGAGGCGCAGTGCGGGACTTAGGCGCAGAAGGACTGTGGCTAACATGTATTCTGATTCGAGACAGGCTGGAAACCAGCGAAAAATCATTAAACATGTTAGTGAATAGCAAAAAGAGTTGTGTTTCAAATGAATGAATGAATAAAGTGAAAAATCAAAGTCGAATCAAATACATTGCAATGTATAGAAAAAGTTGATCATTTAAAATAAAAGCAAATATATATAAGCTCTCCAAAGAAAGAAATAATAGCTAGAACAGGTCTTAAAAAAGGGAGAGAATTGAACTAATTTTACATTCAATAAGAAAACGCAGATGTTGTACAGATGTGAATTTTGGTCTTTTGTTTTTTTAAAAAAATGAAGATGTATTTGTTCTTCATTCACATTTTATTCTATTTTGTATTTCCAGCAAGAGGCAGCACAGCACAGGTCTGGCTGGGACCTGTGGTTCTCCAAGCAGGATTTCTATGTTCCCAGGGCTTAGTTCTGGACGTATTTACAGACATATTTACGTCCATAAATACATCACCAACTGAGCCTAAAATAAGGAACAAGTAGCTTAGAATGGCTACCAATGGGAAATCAGGACGTATTTACGGTCGTAAATATGGTCGTAAATACGTCTGGATTTCCCATTGGTACCCTCAGGTGTATTGCGGCGCATACTATACATATGTGAACATAGCCTTACTGACCACATGCTACACCACAGCTCCTTGAGGGTAACCATAAAGCTAGTGTGGCTCTCGGTGAAAATGAGTTTGACACCCCTGATATAGATTATCATTAACATCTGCAATATGTCTATCACATGAACAGATAGCATTATTCCTTCTAGACTTGTTTTAGCCCTGAAGCTGTAAAAAGACAGAAACCAGTCTTTTTTCGAGTGAATTTCCTTTTTATTCTGGTCTATGGGAGTGTATTTGGAACTCCTATTGAAAAGAATGGAGAGTGACACACATGTGTGACCTCCTTTCTGTTGTGCATAGTGAAGTTTGGGGGCCCAATATACATGATAAGTTATGGCTCCACCTCTGGGATCCAAGCCTATCATATGCCATAGATTTCTGGGATACTAAAACCACTTTTATTATATTGTGCAATGTATCCCCTGAAAGTTATTATAACATACACTGCACCTCCTGAAATTATTATTATTATTATTATTATGTATTTTAAAGCGCCATTGATTCCAGGGCGCTGTACATTCGAGGGGGTTACATACATTACATAAGTCAAACGAGTACAATGATAAATGATGAATGACAAGTAACATGACAGAGGGAGAGAGGACCCTGCCCGCGAGGGCTTACAATCTACAAGGAGGGGGAAAGAGACAGGAGGTGAGGGGCAGACATGTTTGTGGAGTGGAGTAGGGACAGGGGGGTTATTGTAGGTTATAGGCAATCCTGAAGAAATGGGTTTTCAGGTTGCTTTTGAAGCTGGTGAAGGTGGAGGAGAGTCTGATAGGGCAGTGAGTTCTAGAGTGTGGGGGAAGCACGGGAGAAGTTTTGGAGATGGTTGTAAGAGGAGAGCAGAGGAGAAGGTCCTGTGAGGAACGGAGATTGCCTGAGGGAAGATATCTGGTGATTAGGGCAGAGATATATGGAGGGGAGAGGTTATGGAGAGCCTTGTAGGTCATGGTTAGTAGCTTGAAATGAATTCGCTGGGCATTGGGTAGCCAGTGCAGGGATTGGCAGAGGAGTAGTGAGGGAGATAGGTGGATAAGACAGGCAGCACAGTTGAGGATGGTTTGGAGGAGAGCAAGAGTGTTGGATGGGAGGCCACAAAGCAAGGTGTTGCAGTAGTCTAGGTGGGAGATGACAAGGGCACGGACCAGCATTTTTGTAGTGTCATAGTTGAGGAATGAGCGGATGCGAGAGATGTTTTTCAGGTGGAGGCAGCAGGCAGAGGTGAGGGTTTGGATGTGTGGTTTGAAAGATAGAGCGGAGTCTAGGATTACCCCAAGGCAGCGGACTTGCGGAACAGGTGGGAGAGTATAGCCGTTGACTGAGATAGAGAGATCAGGGGGAGGAGTAGAGTGGGACGGTGGAAAGATGATGAGTTCAGTTTTCTCCACATTTATTTTTCGGAGACAGGAGGAGAAGAAGGAGGATATGGACGATAGAAGGTCTGGGATCCGGGAGAGAAGAGAGGTGACATCTGGGCCATAGATGTAGAGTTGGGTATCGTCAGCATACAGGTGGTAATGAAAGCCGTGTGATGCTATGAGCTGACCGAGGCCAAGAGTGTAAAGAGAGAAGAGTAAAGGACCCAGAACTGACCCCTGAGGGACACCAACAGAGAGAGGCCGGGGGGAGGAGGTGGAGCGAGAATGAGAGACACTGAATGTCCGATCAGAGAGGTACGAGGAGATCCAGGAAAGGGCCGAGTCAATTATAATATACACTGAAACCCCTGGAATCAATCATTTTAAAGACTTTTCCCTCTTAAATTAAATTACATATGGTATCACCTGAAAATTATATTCTGTACCCCCTGAAATCAATTATATTATACATGGTACACCCTGTAATGAATTATATAACACATTGTGCCATGTGAAATTAAGTTACACGCTATACAACTTGAGATTAGTTATATTGCACACTGTGCCACCTTTAATTATATGACACACTTGAAATTAATTACTTTTATTTATTACAAACTACTACCCCGAAAATCGTCTAAAGTATATATTGTACCCCTCTAAACTAATTATATTACATATTGTACCCCCCTGAAATTATTTATATTACACACTATCATCTCTGAAATTAATTATATTACATATTGTTCCCCTGAAATAGGAATGAAAAAAGGAAGCACCAAATGGCTGAGCTGGAAACTGAGGGATCCTATCCGTTTCTGATTATTCCATTGAATATGTGCATGCTAAGGACATAGTTACAGCTGAATTCAGGGACACAGATCAGGATGATTCTTTTCCACACCTCCCCTGATTTACTTTTTATTTTAAAAAATCCATTTGAGGGAATATGAGAGAACAAGCCAGATCCTATCCCCAGTGGTCTATTACATGGAGGGGTAAATGTATACCTCCCAAGTGTCCCTATTTTGGAGGGACAGTCCCTATTTTTTACCCTTGTCCCTCTTAGCTCTATGAATGTCCCTCTTTTTCACTAGGGAAATAGATTTGCATCAATAAACTGACTATTTTGCTTTAAAAAGTTTCTGATTGCTTCCTCACTGTATATTACATAACAACTTACTTAATATTCCATCATTGGATACAATGCATCCTGAAAATGTGTCCCTTTTTGGCAATCTAAAAAGTTGGCATGTATGGGTTTGGGCATGGTTAGAGGCGTGTCTTGGTGTGATGTCATGTGTTTGGGCGTGGTTAGAGGCGTGTCTTGGTGTTATGTCATGTGTTTGGGCGTGGTTATAGGCGTGTATTGGTGTGATGTCATCTATCTGGGCGTGGTTAGAGGCATGTCTTGGTGTGATGCAATGTGTTTGGGCGTGGTTAGAGGCATGTTTGTTATGCCATTTTGTGTGGTTAGAGGTTCCTGTGTGATGCCATGTGTTTGGGTGTGGTTAGAGGCGTGTCTTGGCGTGATGTCCTGTGTTTGGGCGTGGTTAGAGGTGTGGCCTTGTGAGTCCCTCTTTGCAATCTCTAAAAGGTATGGGTACATGTAAGGATACTTGGTGGTGTAGGGCAGTGGAGGGGCTAATCTCAAAATTCCTAGTGATCCAGGATAGTAAGAAGATTAATGTAAAGATCTTTGTGGTCTAAAGTACTGTAGAGTTTAGTGCTTGGATGTTTGGTGTACAGCAGGAGAAGGGTTAAGGCTACGTTCACACGGCTTATTTTGGGGCGCATTTTGCCACATATTGAGAGCATACTGTGCTCTAATACGAGCAAAATGCGCCTCAATCATTATGGTAATCCACAGTTCTCATAGAGAACTATGGATTACGCCTCCTCTCCCCGCGTATACAATACGATCGTATTATGGGCACGAGGAGATAATTGACATATAATTTATTCATGGTGCTTATTCACGGCTGAGTAATGAATGTCAATGCAGCCGGCATACTGAACGCCCTGCAATTAGCCGTTTGAACATAGCCTAATGCTAGTGAAGAGGTCAATGTGAGGATTCTAGGTGGAGTTCAGTGGAGGGATGTAAGCATCCTTGGAAGTCTAGGTCAGTAAATAGATTAATGTATACCTCCCAAGTGTCCCTATTGTGGAGGGACAGTCCCTATTTTTAACCCTTGTCCCTCTTAGCTCTATAAATGTTCCTATTTTTCATTTGAGAAATAGATTTGCATCAATAAACTGGCTATCTTGCTTTAAAAAGTATCTGATTTGCTTCTCAGCTGTATATTAGACAACAACTTATTTAATATTTTATCATTTGATGCGATGTGAACCCAAAATGTTTATATTCCAATGATTTTTAAAATGCAAAGTGTCCCACTTTGGCTATCTAAAAAGTTAGGCTGTATGTGTGTGGGCGTGGTTAGATGTGTGTCTTGGTGTGATGTCATGTCTTTGGCTGTGGTTGGAGGCGTAGCCTAATGTGTCCCTCTTTGCGGTCTCTAAATGTTGGGAGGTATGTTAAAGGGGTTGTATAATTTCATTGGTCTTCAGAATAAGGGGGCAGTGAATACAAGCAACTTTGCAATTGGATGTCATTAGCAAAGCTGTTTTGTTATCACAGGATCCCTTATCTTCTGTTTCTGTTTACACTGATCTCCAGTGCTGGTCGGATCCCTCCTCCTTGCATTTCACTAACTAAGAGCTCATTTACATTCTGTTCAGCCCCCTGGCGCCTGTATTCACAGAGCTTGTATTCCTTCCTCTCAGTCAAAGCGAGGGACTGGCACAGCCAGAAGAAACAGAATAACACTGCAGGGCTTCTATAATCAGAAAACAGCACAATTGTGCGACAGTGCCTAAACATAGAAGGAGCATTAGAAGCCGAGAGCATTTCACTCTGCACAGCTCTGGAGGAGTTTATACAAGACTGGATTAAATTGTAACATGAATGCAAGCCTGTGGTATGTAAACAGCTCTTACATACTCTGCATAGGGAGAGACACAGTGGCATATGGAGGGGGACACACACACATGGAGCCAGCATGAACAGTGAACAGGGGGATGATGTCTTCCCTTCGGTTAAGAAACACCCAGCTAGGAGGGGAAGAAACGCCCCTGAATTTCTGTAACTGAGAGGCTGTGAGAGCCAGAGGCGTCGCTAGGCAGATTCATTCAGGACACGAGCCCCGAATGAATCTGCCTGTGCCCCGAGTCTCGGTGGCTCCAGGCCGCTGCCGTGGGCCTGGAGCGCTCCTTGGTGCGGGCGGCCCCCGCGGATCTCTGACTGCACGGCCGTTTCACAGCGGCCGCGCAGTCAGAGTCGGGGAGGAAGCAGGACAGATTGTTACCGTCCTGTTGTCTCCCCTGTATGTACAGTGCTTGCCGAGCGCTGTGCATACACGTCGGCATCGCAGGGGGAGTTACGCGCCGCTTTCATCACCCCCCTGCGAAGCTGGGATACTCTAAGTTGGCAGCTCTGCCAGGTGAGGAGGTCCCGGGCCCTGCGAGACGGCGTAAGCAGCGTGATGACATCACGCTGCTTTCACCGTTCACAAGCTGCAGGACCTGGACGCGCGGACCGGGCTGAGGTGAGTAGGTTTTTTTTTTTTTTTTATTGCTAAAGGGGCATAATATGTGGTGGGCATATCACTGGCAGGGGGGCATAGTATGTGGCTGGGGGGGCATATCACTGGCAGGGGGGCATAGTATGTGGCTGGGGGGCATATCACTGGCTGGGGGACATATCACTGGCAGGGGGGCATAGTATGTGGCGGGGGGGCATATTACTGGCAGGGGGGCATAGTATGTGGCTGGGGGGCATAGTATGTGGCTGGGGGGAATAGTATGTGGCTGGGGGACATAGTATGTGGCTGGGGGGCATATCACTGGCTGGGGGGCATAGTATGTGGCTGGGGGGCATATCACTGGCTGGGGGGCATAGTATGTGGCTGGGGGCATATCACTGGCTGGGGGGCATATCACTGGCTGGGGGGCATAGTATGTGGCAGGGGGGCATATCACTGGCAGGGGGGCATATCACTGGCAGGGGGCATAGTATGTGGCTGGGGGGCATATCACTGGCTGGGGGGCATATCACTAGCAGGGGGGAATAGTATGTGGCTGGGGGGCATATAACTGGCAGGGGGGGCATATCACAGGCAGGGGGGCATAGAAAGTGGCTGGGGGGCATAGTATGTGGCTGGGGGGCATATCACTGGCAGGGGGGCATAGCATGTGGCTGGGGGGCATATCACTGGCTGGGGGGCATATCACTGGCTATGGGGGGCATATTATTGGCTATGGGGGCATATTACTGGCTATGGGGGGCATATTAATGACTAGGGGGGGCATATAACTCGCACTGGGGGCATATTACTGGCTATGGGAGGCATATTACTGTCTATGGGGGGCATATTACTGGCTAAGGGGAGCATATTACTGGCTAAAGGGGACATATTACTGGCTAAATGGGCATATTATTGGCTAAAGGGGGCATATTATTGGCTAAAGGGGCTAAATGGGGCATATTATTGGCTAAAGGGGGCATATTATTGGCTAAGGGGGGCATATTATT
Source organism: Phyllomedusa bahiana (assembly GCA_025379985.1). NCBI lineage: Eukaryota > Metazoa > Chordata > Amphibia > Anura > Hylidae > Phyllomedusa > Phyllomedusa bahiana. The sequence continues at coordinate 24,212 of JAODAL010007666.1, forward strand.
GGCTAAAGGGGGTATATTATTGGCTAAAGGGGGCATATTACTGGCTAAGGGGGCATATAACCTGGCTGAGGAGGGCATATTATTGGCTAAGGGGAGCATATTACTGGCTAAAGGGGGCATATTACTGGCCTAAAGGGGACAGTAACCTGGCTAAAGGGGGCAGTAACCTACGTACAGAGGGCAGTAACCTGGCTAGAGGGGCTAATGACTTGGCTAAACGGGGCTACTACCTGGCTACAGGGGGGGCAAATATTTACCTACATGAGGGTAACTATTAACATTTGGGGCACTATAGATGGGGAGTTTGTATACAGATAGGAATTGGTAGAGAGGTGCTGATACAGTGAGGAGTCTAAGATGTTTGTTTTGTACATTTTTCAGTGAAGAGTCGGGAGTAGTCGTCATGCGTCTGGGACAGATGGAAAAGAAGAAGAGAAAGAGAACAGCTCTTCAGAGGCGTCTCCTGTGAGTCACTAAATGTAACTGCAGTGTAATCACTTATATTTCTGCTGAGCCTACATACAACTAGTATCTACCACTATATGGTCACTGTATGGCGGTGGTATATGTACAACTGATGTCACATGTGGGGGTCGCGTTTGGTCAGGGTCTGGCAGAATTATTTGAACCTTAAGTAGTAATAGTTTTGGGTCTTGGTTTTGTAGGAGTTTTTTTTACTAACAATGAGTCGTCTGGTCTACTTGCTCCATGTATAGGTGTATTTTTTGGTGACTGTCACTGTCATACATAGGTGAGAGGTTTTGAAAAAGCAAATTTGTCAGGCCTGATTTTCATTGTACAGTGACTGCTGAGGAGATGGACGGGATCTATGTGGAATGTGCAGAAAATTAGTGACAGGAACAGAAGTTTTTTCTCTGTAAAAATACATCCGCAGTTCACAATGTGGCGTGAAAAATGCCGTGTGAACCCAGCCCTACTCAGAAAAACTTAAGGGCCCAAGTCCCGGATGTTTTGGGACCCTAGCAACGCCCCTGGTGAGAGCACTGAAACGGGCTAACTGATGAAGCAATACATCCCCTTTAATGTAAGGAGACTAAGTGGATGGCAGAGTTACACACTTGGGTTCCAGTGGTTCCTCACCCCATTTAGGCTCCAGCATTGTGCTTTCACTTTCTGTTTCTTTGCAGCATTGATCATATAGATAATTGCAGGAAGGTACAGAGAAGTCTGTGCAGATCTGGCAGAGAGATTCAACAACTTGCCTGACCACTATAGGTAGCTGAAGCCTGTGGCTTTAGAGCCTAGTTATAAGTGTGACTGCTGTGACCCCTGTCTCTGTGCCACTGATTGCAGATTACCTTAAATTCTTAAATAACTTATTTCATTTACGTTCTTTATATTCTTCAATAAAGGGTTTATATCATACTTACCAACTCTCCCTGATCGTCAGGGAGACTCCTTGAAAAGGAGGAGTCCTCCTGGGCTCCCTGAAGAGTTGGTAAATCTCCTGCTATGGTAGGTTTGCCACCAATCTGGTAAACCCCCGGCAGGGACGGTTTTACTGCCAGGGGGCCAAAGCCGGTATTTTGCTTGTACCGACCATATCAAGAACTTTCATTATACACTCTTGAGCATGCCTATCAGGGTGTGTTCACACGGCTTATTTGGACGCTGTTTGGATGCTGATTTTTCAGCACCAAAAACAGCATTGAAATCTCGCCTGAAACACGCTTCTTCAGAAGAGGTTTTTGATGAGGTTTTAATGAGGTTTTGGACGAAGTTTTCACTCATACAAATTAATAGCCAGGGCAAAAACCATGCAAAAAACACGCCGAACAGTGACAAGTGGGCAATGTTTGGTTGGTTTTAACCTAAGGCTATATGGCAGCTATACCCCTTTATACATCTGAGGACTTTTTTTTACTGGCTGTGGGTTGCTCTTTAAATAGTGCTGCCAGTATAAAGCATCATGATCTGCTGCCCTGACATCACTTGGTGCATAGAGACCACATTGTAGCTGGGCTCTGAAGGAAAGACGATTAATGTAGTGTTACCCAGCTTGGATGCTCGTTAGGAGATCCAATGTCCAGTAAAACTTAAGGATACCACATCCCTCATCAGCTTCCTCCAAAGCTGTTACACAGATGTGAAAAGGGGGTGTAACTTTGTGCAAAAAAGGGCGTGTGGCCCACTCAAACCATCAAAGCAGCAAGCTGCAATTCAAAATCACCCTGAAGGCCACTTCCTAAAGTTGGCAAATATTGTTTTGTATACTGACAGCAGTCTAGATTCATAGTTTCATAGTTTGTAAGGCCGAAAAAAGACAAGACGTCCATCCAGTTCAGCCTGTTGTGCTAAGGTGTTGATCCAGAGGAAGGCAAAAAACCCCAATGAGGTAGAAGTCAATTGTCCTCTTTTTAGGGAAAAATTCCTTCCCGACTCCAATCTGGCAATCGGAAAAATCCCTGCATCAATGACCCCCCTCCAGAATCCTAGACAGTATAACTTATTATTACGCTCCAGAAATGCATCAAAACCCTTTTTGAACTCTGTTATTGTATTATCCATGACAAGTTCCCTGGCAGGAATTCACAGTCTCACTGTCTTACGTAAAAAAATCCCTTTCAAGTTTATGTAGAACTTTCTTTCTCAAGACTTAGAGGATCCCCCCTTGTTCTAATTACGCCCTGGGTACAAAAAATTTGGGAGAGATCTCTCTTAGATGTCTTAGAGGTGTTGGGAAATCTCCTTTCCTTTTTATTTACGCACACTAGGTTGTCATAGAGACCCCTTTATCAGGTAACTTTGAAATGTGGATGAAATCCCTGACAAAAATAATAAAATAATGTCCATGCAGTTCTCCCCAATAGCATTTAAAAAAACTACAGCTGGAGGCTCTACGCAATGGTGCTATTTTTTGTGTAAACTGTCCCAGAATTATTCCATTGTTACCTCTCAAACAATAAGCAAATCGTTGTGCTGCTTTAAAAAGCGCAGTTCTGCCAATGCACGGGGGGCAGTATCTTTGGGCAACCTGCACTACCCGGGGACCCAGAAAGTAGGGGGACTTTATCTTAAATATTGCATTTTATTGTGTATTAGATGAGGTCAATGCCAAAGATTAAAAATTTCATAGCTAAAAAAAAATGGGGAGCTGCAGAGATACTGTCTAGGGGGACTGTCAACAAGAGGGGGGCCGGCTGGGGGGCCCCCTAAGGGGAGGCCCCACTAACCCGGGGCCGGCCATTCGTAGGTAAAGGGGGGGGCGGAGTCGCGCGCCGGCGTGCGGGGCGGAGCGAATATATATCCGGCCCCCGGCCCGGCGGAACAGTTCCCGCGGTCGCGGTGAAAAAGCATGAGTGCTTGCGACGCGCGCTTTCCTGTCACGTAGGGGGTTTGAAAATGGCAGGCTTTGGGCGGGCATCGAGGAGTTGTCGCAGCTCAGGGGCGGGGGGACGAGCGGGCCCCCGCTTGGTTTGGAGCGGCAAGTGCGGGGCGCGTTGGGGGGATGTGCAGTTTTTGGGGGCCTCTACCCCTCAGGTGGAGGGTACCGGGTCCGGTGGGCATGCTAGGCGCAGGGGACCGCCCTCCTGAGCGGTTGAGCCCTGAGGTGACCCCGGGGCACGTTTTTTCGCCGGCGGAGCCCCTCCGGAGACCCTCCGGGCTGGGCGGCGCGATCACTGGGGGGGTCGCGCTTGGCCCGGGCCCCGGGGAGGAATCCACCTGGCGGGCGGGCCCCAGCGGAGCGCATTTGGCGCCACCCAATCCGGGGGTGGCCCCGGCTGTGGCCCCATCTTCATGGTTCCGCGGCGGCGGGTTCCTCGGGCGATGTTCCGGTCGGGGATCCCCAGGGAGCGACAGCGTGAGCAGACCCAGGGGTTTCATGCCGGGGGACCAGGGTCGTTTGAGGGACGGACGTGGACGGCCGGTCTGGAGGACGGGTGCCGGGGACTCTTAGGGGGCCCCCAGTAGGGGCCCCGTGAGGGATTCGGTGACTGTCGGCGTTGGGAGGTCCATGTCGTGAGGATGGCCCACTATGGACGGGGAGGGATGGGGGGGACGGGGGGCTTCAAGGACATGAGAGAGGTTTTGGGGATGGGCACCGGGCTGGCGGATCACAGCTCCCGTGCCCCTGGTGAGTCCATGTCTTTGTCTTTTGCTCGGGGGGGGGCGTCCAAGCGCGGGCGTGGGATTTAGCCCGTCGGGGAAGGGGGTCCTGCGTGGCAGGAGTGGTAGTTTGGGGAATTTTTTGCGGGGTTTTCCGTTCAGGTGGCGCGGGGGGAAAAGCGCCCCCATTTGGCTTGGGGGGTAGCGGCCGGGAAGTTTTCTACCTTCCCGAGGGGATTGGGGGATTTGGGTAGAGGGGTCGGGGCAGAAGTGGGGCGGGGGTTACCGTATCGTTAAAACGGAACGATTACGGGGATAGTGTAGTTTAATGATAGGGCAGGGGCGAGGTGTACGTCTGTTTTGGGGGTCCATTTGGGGCTCATCTAAAAAAGGGGGGGTAAGGAAAAATCGGAGGACGAGTACGTCTAAATTTTTTCCTTTTGCCTCTGGAGAAATTTAACCTGCAAGGGGAAAAAAGAGTGAAGTAAGAAAAGGGGAGGGGGAAAAGGGGAGGTGGCGGCTGTAGCGACCTTCCAAAATTGGATCGGCCTTTTTCGATATTGGCCATGTAATTGGCGAAAAACATCCGGAACATTTTTCCCGGGCTGTTTTGTTATTTAGTTAAATTGGGGAAGCCAAGGGTTTATGGGGGCCAGTTTGGGCTCCGTTTATGACGAACAATTTCGCAGGGGAAAAAGGCGGTTAGGTGGGCCATCCGAGGGGCCCAAAAAGGGCATGGGGTTGTGGGGGGGGGGTTATGGCACCGACACGATAGGGGCCAGCCCTTTCAAAGGCCCGGGTGGCTCTGGGCAGCGGGGGGGCACTGGGTCGTTTGGGATAGCCCCAAGGGGGTTTTTTAAGGTCGGGGTTGTGGCAGTTCAATGAAAACCAAGTGGTTGGGGACGGGTTGCCTTTTTAAGCATGTCTTTTTCAGTCTGCAGCCCCGTTTCCCCCATGGCGCGCCGTTGCTTGCGCAAAGGGAAAAGGGGCCCGGGTTTTCAACAGGGGGGGTGACCCAGTGAGTCTGGCCGCGAGGGAACCGTACCTAAATAGATACCCGAATCGGGGGGCAGCGGGTTTTTTAAGGGGGGCTTTGGCGAGGTTTTGGGATCCCATCCCCCGCCCATGGTCCCCTTTTAAACAAAAATTGCGGTCGGCCTTTTACACCCGGGGGGGGGTAGGGACAAGTTGGCGAAGGAGGTCGCGATGGGATGGAGGGGGGGCCCTTTGCTTCTTTACCACCCCGGATTTGGTGGTGTCCCCTTGGGGGGGTGGTTCAAAAAAGGAGCAAACAAATTTAGGTTAATTCATCCCTATCCTTCCCAAAAGGGGGGTTAAGGTCAATGATGGCATTGACCCGGAACTATGTTCCGTGGTTTAAAATCTTTGATCGGCGGCGGTGGTGAGGGTTACGGAGGGGGGGCTCTCATGGCAAAAACGGATATTGAACCCACATTTCGCTTTTTCCCGGTGCATCCCAAAAGTCCCCGGGCTGTTGGGTTGTTTTGGGGGATGGGTCTTTTTTGTCGATGGGTGTTTCCCCTATGGATTGTTCGATCTCATTTTATTATTTCAAGCATTCAGCCCCTTTCGGGAAAGGGGTTTGGTTGGGGATGGGGGGGGTATCATCCGTCACCCATTTTTTGGTGATTTTTTGTGATTTGGCCCAGCGGCTCGGGGAATGGGGGTCGTTTTTTGGGGATCAATGCAGTGGGTAGCAGGGCGGTTTGGGGGTTACGTTAGCCCCTGAAAAAACAGGGCCCACCACCACAATTAATTTTTGGGGGTTCAGTTGATTCGGTTTTTAAAGGAATGCGCCTTTCCGGGGGGACAAGTTTGAGGGTTTGAGAAGAGAGATTGCCGGTTGTTGTCAGCAAGAAGGTTTCGCTGCGGGAATTGCAGTCCCTGTTTGGGGAAAAACTTTAAATTTTCTTGTAGGATAATGCCAATGGGCAGAGTTTTTTCGTGACGCAGGGGGCAAGCGCAGCGGGGGGGGGAGGCCCCCCCTCATTTCATTAGGTTGTCGGAGGGATGAAGGAAGATTTGAGGGGATGGAGTCATTTTTTGGGTTATAATGGGAAAGGGGATCTTTTTGGGTAAGGCGGGTTAACAACGCGGGGCATCGAGGTTTTAAGTTTCCGCAGGGACATAGGATTCGGGCATATTGTCAAGGGGAAGGTGCGCAGGGCGTTGGCCAGGGGTGGGTGGGAAACGGGTTGGGTTAAAAACTTGCTAATTAGAGTTGTTCCCCATAGTTTTAGCGGTTGGATTTGGGGGGCAAATTTTTTGTGAAAAAGAAAATTGCTTCATTGTGTAATTTGGGGTAGTAAGGCCCTTAACCTCTATCGGCCTCTTCCCCCCCCCGGGTTTTTTGCCTACTGCGACGGCTGGTTTTAAAGGGGCCTGGATTGAATATGTGGGTGGGTGGCTGTGATGTACCGGGGGGACAGAATGATTAGCTGACGCCTTCTCGCTAACGCTGGATGTTTTGGGGGCTGGCACCCGGGGGCAGCGGCGGAGGGGGTTGGGGGGTCCCGGGGGCTATGGACCTTGGTTTTAGTTCGGACCCAACTGGGCAGGTATCGTTAGCTTAGGAAACCTGGGAAAAGTACGCCGTCATGGAGGGGTTTTTGGGGGGCAGTGGTTGGCGGGGGTAGGGCCGTTGTCCTCGGGCGGAGAGAGAGGGCGCTCTTTCAGCTTTTTTGGCATGCGGGTAAAAGCGGTTTTTTCGGTTCAAGGTGACACGGTCGTTTTTGGTTGGCTTTCAACTTTAAGACCGGGGCATGTTACGAACCCAAAACTTTTTGGGGTGGTTAAAGCTTGAAGGGTTATAGGCGAGGCGCGACGGCGGGGGACATGCGAGCCCCCTAGTATTCCCCGTTTTGGAGCGGCTAGGGGATAAGTTAAGGAAAAAATTTAGGTTGGTTTATTTTGTCTGATTTCGTTGGGCCCTTTTTTTTGGACTTGAATTTGGGAATTAGTTAGTCCGAGTAGGACGGTGGCAGGGGGGTTAAGGCCCAAGATCTGCAGCTCCGGGGGGATTGTCTCGTAATAGACACGGAAATCGAAGCGTCAGCTTGGAAAGGGGGAAACCTTGCATTTGGGGAAGGGTCGGGGTTCTCCTATGGCCCAGTTCGGTGTTTTACGGGGGGGCCAAAAAACATTACGGGGGGGGAAAGGGGGGCCCTTGTTGACCCATGCAATGGGAAATTTTGTCCTGATTTCAATTCTCACGGGTTTTTTGCTCGTTGGAGGAATTGGGATTTGGGTCCGATATTTCGCGCCGCATTCCTTTTTTTTCGGGCTGCCACGAAGCGCAGGGGGGGTTAGATGCGGAAAAACGGTAAAGAGAAAGGGAGTGGGGGTCCGATCGGTATAAATTATTATCCCCCCCACTTGATTCAGGGGTCTTTGTAAAAAGAAAAATGGTGACACGGGCGGGTTTTTAACTGTGTGGTGTTTTCTTTTTGTTTTTTTTTCTTTTTCGGGTGTCGATTAATTTTGGTCTTTGGCCCTCGTTTGTGCACGGGGGGCGGAGCAGGCATTTCTGCAGCGAGCGGGGGCAATGGATATCCCGAAAAAGGTGGGGATAGTTTGGGATTGGGAAACGAGGACTTTGATGGGCAGGGCCACGGAGTTTCAAAAATTCTTTCCCGGGGCCGGGCCCCCTTTGGTTGTTTTCCCTTTTGGGGGTAACGATTTGGGGTTTGTGTCCCATTAGGGATTGATTAGGGAATGCGTTTTCGACTTGTAGGGTGTGGTCCCTATACCCGGGGGTGGTGACATTGTGGTCGGACATTGTGCCCCGGGTACGTGGAGGCAGGGGGATTTGGGGGAGGGGGTTAATAGGGCAAGAAAAATTAAAGGGGAACGAGCGGTGGGATCCTTTTTTGCTAGAAATGGGGGTTTGTGGGGTTTTTTAGGGGTTTTGGGAACCCGGGTGTGGGGGGGTTTTTTGGGGAGGGGGGGGGGCACCTGAACGCCGTCGGGTTGGAACTGGGTCTTTGGGACATAGTGAAGGCTTGGAGGGCCTTGGGGCTGTGGGGGGCGTCACGCTCAGAGGAATCTGATCGCTAGCTGTGGGGGGGGGTCCTTGGGGTCGGGAAAATTTTGGGGGGGCAGGGTCATTTGACTCCCATTTTTCGGGGGGGGTCAGGGCTGGGGAAGGTTCGGGGGTCCACAGGGCACGGCCTTGGGGGCAGGTTCGTACGGTTAGCCGCCTGAGGGGGGCTTTTGGGTGCCCCGAAGCCGGGGGGGGGACGGTGGGGGGAAAATAAGGGTGTCGCCCGGGTCTGATCCATGGTTTATCATGGCTCCAAAGGACCCCAGCCCCCAAATTGGTTTTGGGGTTTTGGGGAAATGGGTATTTTTGGGTATACCATTTGCAATATGTTTTTTATGTTTTTATGTTAAAAAAAACGGGGTGAGTGGCCATTTTATCCAACCCAGGTTTGGGCTCCTTGGGAAGGGATTTGGGGGGGGGGGTGAGAGATTGGTATGGGGAGCAAAAAGGGGACATTGCTAGTGTCAAAAATAATTACAAGGGTGTATTTTTCCTGCACTGGGGGGCCCCACTTAAGTGTCCCCTCCCCGTAAAAAGCATACCAATTTTTTAAAAATCAGCTTTTCCATACTTTTCCTTTCACATTTTCTTTTCGGAAATAAAATTTCATCATTATAAAGTATATATTAGCTTTGGGGAGCATCACCCTTTTATATTAAACTGTTTTTGTTTTAATTTTCTCATTTGATTACATTTTAAAAATGAAAACGCTGTAACTCGTTTGGAGCAGAAAATGTAAATCCCATTTATTTCGTATGTTAAAAAAGACTTTCTGCAGTTTAATATCATGAAATCCATGTCCATTTGTTTTAATATCTTACAGTCACATCTACTACACACTGCATAAGTTATCATGATTAGATGGCCAATAGCAGTAGACATACCTTAAAATGGGTAGCTTTTTCTGCAACTCCCTTATTCATATACCCTGTTATGGGGAGAAACAAATCCTTTATTTTCTCATATTTTAAGACCATGATAGCATTAGGGGCCGTTTACACGGCCCAGTACAAATACTGGTTGGTTTATCCGACCGGTATCTGCACTGTTTTCATGCCGTGCACACGGCCGCCGGGGGAAGGCTTTTCTCTGCGGTTATTGGAGAAAGGCCCTCCCCCTTCACATAGACATGTTCATATTCCGTCCGAAAAATGGTCGGAAGAATGAACATGTTCTATGTTTTTCGGTCCACCGGTGGTCTAAGCAACCGTCTGGCAGAAAATCCGTGCAGTGGGGACTGCTGCATCGATTTTCCATTAAAGTCCACGTTAAAGGTTGTCAGCCGGTTTGCAACCAAAAACCGGCTGAAAAACTGACTGAAAACCAGTGCTGTGGGGACAAGGCCTACGCGTTTCAGGTCCTAGGACCCTTAACCCCTTAATGACCCTGGACCCATGAGTACGTCCCAGGGCCGCTAAGGGGCTTTGCAGGGGGATCACTCCACGACCCCCCCGCACACCACCCACAAATAACAGCGCCAGCGGGTGGCACCGCCCGCGGGCGCTGTTTAACCCGTCAGACACCGCGGCAAAGATGGCCACGGCGTCTGACTGAAGGACAATCGGTGCTGCGCACCGATCGTCAGGGTCATCGGCATCATCGATGAGGACGCGTGACACGATTGGGGAGTCCCTGTGAATGCTCCCATAACTTACATTTCCCCGTTTTTATTGCCCCACTTCCGGCCGTATACAGGAAGTGGTGGAAACCTCACATCATTGTACATACCTAACGCATTGCGAAGAATTTTTTGAACCCACTTGGGAATTTTTTGTTTGCGGTATTCCGTCCCATATATTCTATAGTACAGGTGTATAACACCATTTATAAAATTAACATCTGTTTCCGCAAAATAAAAGCCCTACAAATTCTATGAATGTGTAAAAATTAAAAAAGTTATGTTCTCAGAAGGCGAGGAGAAACAACGAACATGTCACCAAAAAAAAAAACCGCTGGGTCCTTAATGGGCTAATCATGGCATGCCATGTCAATCATCAGAGAGATTTGAAAAATAGCAGCCCAGCCTAGTCAAACGTTAATATACTTTCTTGATTAACCACTACTGACCAGAATTAAACTACACACTCGATAAAAGAAGGAAAAATAAAACTACAGATGCTGCAAGGGAAAATTCATGTCAATGCATACACGCATGAATATCCAGACACAAAACAAATAAACTATAAAAAAAAAAGTCCAATTTTATTTCCATTTTTTTTTCTTATATGTTCTATTTCCCCCCCCCTTTCGCTTTTTAACTATTCTATTTTTCCCTACCCATTTTTATTTTTTACCCAATTAGTATTGATAATGAGATATCTTTGTTCATATATAACCCTCCCAACATACAGGTGCCCAATTGAATAAACGCCACCAAGCGGCTTCCCGAGAAAACATTTTTTCCTGAAGTTCCCCTCCCCTCAGTGGATGAGAAACTTACTCTATGCTATAACTAGAATACTGGAAAAATTTCCAGCATGTTTAGTGACAAAATGCCAAGAAACGGCAGATTATTTAAATCATGTACTGGACTTAACAGCATCAGATAGGTGTCACCTCTATTGCGTTCTAATTAATAGCCCTGTATGTACACCCTACAATACCGTAGCGACAAACAGTCCACTCTGATTCATCTACCAAGTATACAACAAATGTGGTGTATGCAATTGATGTGCGTCGAAGTCAGAAAAGATTTCCCAATGCTGAAAGAAACAAATTGTTTCAGTTTATTTCTGAACATAGTTGCAATCTGTGCAGATAGAATATCCACACTAAAAAAGCTATTGAACTAAGCCACGTTTACCTACCTCGTCTTCTAGGATAATAACCAAACTGATGTGAAACAAGGACCTATGTACATTGAAGTTCTGCTGATACAGACCAATATTTTTTTAATTCTGTCATTTACAAATAAATAAAGGTAGAGGTGTGTAATGATAACTTCCAACTATTATGTCCTGTACTGCCTACAATATAACTTGAGTGGATAATGTGATGGCTCCTGTGTTTTTGAGTTTCAGAGGTTTTTCAAAATCCTCGAGCCCTTTCTGTCCTGCACTTTTTCCTTTGTCTCTATGCCAAGTTGAGTTTGTGAATAGCCTCTAATTTTCAGAGCCGTGATCACAACATTCTTCCTGATGAGCACAGAATCCAAACGCCACTGTACCGACCTTTTCCTCTGAAGTCTATAGTTCGCCTGTCAGTATGTATTTAATATGGGTGTGCGGAAGACAGGAGTCTAGCTATAAAAATAGAATTATGGGGCCTCTGGATTTTTTCTATAAGGATGGATATTTAAACGTTTCAAAGAACATCCAAGATATGCCACCGAATGAGCATATAACAGTGAGTTTGACTCGTAATGATATATGTAATAAAGGGCTATATAGAGATATGAAAAGCATAAAATACCTCCACTAAAAAATCCTCCACTAAAATCCCCTCAGCAGGGACCATATAAGTATAAATCATCGATATATCTACAATACCACCGTATATGTCCTGTCAAATGGGTACTGCACTGAAGAGAAACTCTCTTCCCTAAATGGATATGTAGATTTTGGTTGAGAGATGGAGAGAATCTCACCTCAATGGAACTCCACAGTTTGAATAAAAAAAATTCCCCATCAAACAATAAAATAATTGATACTAGTGATAATTAAAGGGGTTGTCTCATCCCAAGTTATCATAGAAGCATGAATGAAATAATGCTAGGCTATTATTTTCTCTGTCACTTCCCTGATCAAGCCAGCCATTACTTAGCATAATGAGCTCCATGTAATTCAGACCTCACTGTTTACTATGTATTATCAAGACTAGATTAGCTAAATTACCTTTTCTATCAGGACAGGAGAACTACTGAGCAAAAGTAAACAGTAGAGTAATTACTGTCTAATAGTCTGAAAATCAGAAGACACACTAACCAAGCTTCATCACACTTGTCAGTTGACTCTATGATGACATTAACTCCCTGCTATCCAGATATAAAAACATCAAGGTGGAGAAGGAAGTACAAAGGTTGGTAACTTTGGAACACCTGAGGCCCTACAAAGGTGATAAAATCAATTGCAGTTCCCTTAACAAAAAAGATGAACAAAGCAATATATTTGGAAAACTCTTCATATTAGTGTTCCCAACATTATTAAAGCTATAACTTATGTAGTAGACACGCCCTTTAATAGCTATTCATCGCCAACAGAAGAAATACTTGTTTCTCAATGTGTAAAATTGCTATGCATTGCTCAAGAAAAGACAGAGGGCTTGATAGGCGCCTGGTCCATGTGGGATGCTGGGGTATAACCCCACAACATCAAAAGACAACCAGGACCCCCCCAGCTGGTCAGGTCCTCCATAATTGCCACCAATTATTTGATATCTCTCTGATACCCTGGTAACTCAACCACAAGTGGTCGGAGCTGAACGTCTACCCAACATCCTAGTTCGTCATTTAGTGAACCTATGCCAGAGACAATAGATCTAAAACTAGGAAGAAAACCATCTTTATGGAGCTCTGGTAGGGTATGTAGGGTATGATAAATTGGGATAATAGGATTAGAGGGTAACATATTATTGGCAAGATTTTGTGAAAAAAACACCTTGGTCTAATATACTGCTTAGCCGCGACCTAAATGCTGAGGATGGATCCCCTTGGTTTTTCTATAAGTATCAGATTATAGTAACAAGTTTAAATTCTCTTGCCGGTATAATTCAGTGTCCTAAAGAACAATAGCTCCCCTCCCCTTTTTTTTTGTGTGTGTGTTTGGATATTCATGCGTGTATATATCATGCATGACATGAATTACCCTTGCAGCATCTCTCGTTTTGGTTTTTCCCTTCTTTTATCAGGCTGTGTATTTTAATCTGGTCAGGAAGTATTACCTTTGACCCGGCAGGGCTGCTATTTAAAATCTCCCTGATGCTTTGACAAGGCATGCCATGATTAGGGTCCCTTGGGACCTGAAACTCGTATGCTTTTCCAAGAGTAATTGTTCTGCTTGAGAGTTCTAATGGAATCTACCATGATCTTAAAATATGAGAAAATAAAGGATTTGTTTTTATACTAACAAGAATTTGGTCGTCTCTTGGCCCCATCTCTCCGACTTGAAGCTGGTATCATTTCTCTATGTTTAGAAGCGGATCCTTGAGAGTGGTTCTCCCCACCATGCCTTGTCTGAAGTGTTTACACATAGATACAAACAGATGAGCTGGTTTAATTTCTCTTGTTGTTGGCCTGTTATGAGGAGAACCCACTTTCTGGAACAGCCATGTGACCTTTGTGGCTGTTCAGGCCACATCATCTGCCCCTGCTGAAAGGGGCATCAGTGGATTCTTGGCAACCAAGGCTTATGAACCCATGGATATGGATCTATATCTGTATATTAAAACATTATATAGTAGTGTTACTGCATAGTGCTGCTATTTGGTCACTATATAATTGCATTATTTGAACAATCTGTATTAGTTTATGTTTTAAAAGAGTTTTTTGTTCTATCTGGCTGTTCTCACAGAAGCTGCTTTTCTCCCCTGCTTCAAGCTCCCAATTTCTGTGCAGGCTGTGGGCAGTTCTATAGCAGTGACTCACATTTCAGCTCTGCTACCTCCTATTCCTAGCTGTGCCTGTTAGAGGGCCAAGCAAGATGTCTGGTTATAAATATGAGCTAGCAGATCTGTATTTGTCATAAGAAAAAGCTTCTTTAAGGTGGCATGCAGAAATATGTAGTATTATTACTAAATATACTATATGCTAACAAGCAAAAAGGTGCTTCACCTTTAAAACACTGTGCCATATAACCAATTGTTTTTTGCATACCACAAGCCTATTAACACACTCTCTCTTCACTGTACCGGTTATATAAGTATTTACATATGAGAACACAAAATAGGCTTATTAAATTTGCTTACTTGATATAAATTAAGATTTGTATCCAACACATTTAACATACATGCTCATGTAGCAATAAATAGGTATATGTCCCTATAGATAAGCCTGGGTGAGTGGGCAAGTTTTCAATAGGAAACATCCATTGTTCCGTACATGTTTTCACAATTCTAAATAGCCATAAAGAATTGTTAAAAGACATACTGAACAATGAACATTTCGGCCGACATGTATGAACGGGCTTTACGCCTGTTTTTTAGAGTAACCTGCGCCTCCCGGCCCGAATCCCCCTGATCTGACTCAGGTGATGCAGTGTTAGGCGCAAGCGTCATTCGCCACTTTCAGCTGCGCCCCGCATGAAGGGGCGTGCAAAGGTGACGCAGTTAGGGCGCGTTGTAGGCGTTCCGGGGCGGACTCGACGTGCTCGAGAAACACCGAGGCATGTACAACGTTGAGTCCTGCAAAGTGTCGGCGCAATGTGCAGGGCGCTCTGCAGCTCCGACAGCTGACCTCGTTTAATTTTGGTCTAAATGCACCGGCGGAGGCGAATGAGAAGCAAGAACGGACATGCTAGGAAACATATATAAGTGACGTGCGACAGAAAAACTCCGCGCTCAGCTCCGTGCAGGCAGGAGTATGATTATAAAAAAAATATCGCCTTTAATAAAAGGCGGAAAACATTATCATCCAAAAGAGCTCAAACCTCGAAAAATAAAAAATAATACAAAAAGAAAACACTTTCCAAAAATCTAGAACGACGCAAAAATCAAGTATTAGGATATTGGAAATTCTGAAACTATTCTCATTGGTCGGCAGAACCGGCCAATCAGAATTAGGAGCGACAGTGAACCATTAAAAAAATATTAGAACTATTGACCAATCAGAATCAAAGGCGACAGTTCAACAAGACAGTAAAAAATGTAGAAAAGAGCTGATTGTAGAGCTAGCTGGGGCTTGCTATCTCGGCCAATCAGTGTGCCGAAGCTACATCTCCCATTGTAGTCTAATGTGTAAGATGGGCGCAATGCAATCGGTCGGATCTCAGCGCCAGTGCGCATGGAGTAGTGATTAAAAAAATCATTTTTATAAGATTGTAAAAATATCTCTGAAAAAGCGCGAAACTTTCTATATATAACATAAAATCAATTAAATCCCGAACAACCCACGCCGTTTGTCGCCGAGACCGGCTCTACATCGGGAATTGCAATTAGAGAGAATTGCCGGGAAAATAGCATTAATTTCAAATATCTGTAGTTCTATTCACATTGTGTCGCATAAACCAGCCAAATCAGGATAGGAGCGAACAAATATAACCATAATAAGCATGAGGAGAATTGACAAATCATAATAGGATATACAAAGAACCATTATAAGCTATGGAGGAGAAATTGAACCAATCAGAAAGGAGCGACAAAGACCCATTATATCCTATTGAGAAAGTTATGACCATCCAAAATCAAAGGCTGGACAGTTCAAAATACAGTAAAAATAACAGAAAAGAGCTGATGGTTAACTAGTCGGGGGCTTAGCTTTCTCGGTCAATCAGAGCGCGAGCAACTCTCATCCCATTTGAATTTCTATGGTAGAGATCGGTCGCAATAGCAATCTCGGCCTCAGCGCCGTGCGGATTGAGTAAGAATAAAAAAATAATTTTATTAATTGTAACTCATTATCAATAAAGAAGCTGAAACCTTCTATATTTCTTTTTCCCATAGAACTCTATGAGAAAGTAGCTCGCCGCGTCTGATTGGCTAATGCTGGCACGAGCCCCGCCGCCTGCTAAACCAATCAGCTCTTTTCTGCCTTTTTACTGTATTTTGAACTGTCCCTCCCGCCTTTGAATAATTGGGTCAATATTTCACCATAGGTTTAGAATGGATGCCCTGTCGGCTTCTATCTGATTGGACCAATTCCTCCTCCATAGGTTAGAAAGGGCATGTCGCTCCTATTCTGATTGGCTGGGTTTATGCCTACCAATCGAATAGCTTAAACAATTTGAATTACTTTATTTCCCGCGATTCTCTCATATTGCAAAATTCCTATGAAGGCGCCGAACTCGGCGACAAACGCCGATATATCGGTAGATTTAAAACTGATTATATTTTTATATAAGGGCTTCAGCGCTTTCTCAGATAAAGATTTACACTTAATAAAAATGATTATTTTATTCATACACATGCCGCACGGAGCTGAAGCGCCGAGATTGCATTGCGCCGATCTCTACATAGACTACAATGGGAGAAGTAGCTCGCGCTCTGATTGGCTGGGATAGCCAAGTTATGGAGATTCTTGTCAAGGCGGTTCAGCCCTCTACATGAGGCCCTGCATGGCACGGGAGCAAACACGTGGTTGGAAGTTAGACAGTCCCACCCTCCCTCGCTTAATTAGAGTTTATGCACAGGCTTGATAGCCAATTTCGTGGGCGGTATGGGCAGGGAGCGTGGGGTAAGTGTTAGAGAGGACATGTCGCATGTGGCTGGGGTGGGTATGGGGTCCCCTTGAGGTGGAGAAGAACTTTGGTGTGGGAGTCATAATTGAGTATGGCTCTCCAATTTTTTATGGCTCTTGAAGGATCGGTCTGGTGAAGGTGGGACTCTACAGGGCTGCTTCCCTGCGAGCTGGTAAAGGTGGTAGCCACCTGAGGTGGCTTCTTTGGTCCCTTGAGATCGGGGATGAAGACTGGAAAGGGTAAAAACTTGGAAGAGAGAGTTACGACTGGGAGTTTGCCGACCTTAATGAAATAGTGACTCCAAGTACCTCACCTCATAATTCTCCTTCATTGTAAGGGTTGTTGTTTGGGGAAATGGTACTGTTATTTGGGAAGTAGGTTATATACAGAGTTTTAAACAATTATATTTAATTAGACAGTTATTTTATGTTATATATTTGATTAATAAAATGGCATGATGTGTAACCATTAGATAATAATAAAAAATAATACTAAAGCTTTATATAGCGCTAACAAATTCCGCATCAAGCACTTTACAAATTAGAGATAAAACTGTACAGGACCATTACAACCATTAAAGAACTACAGAAAGACACAAGGGTGTGAGTGGGCCCTGCTCTCATGAGAGCTAACAATCTATCAGAGTGTGTATGGGTGAAACTATACGGTGATAATTGGAAGTTTTATTACAATGGTTCAGCCATGTTATTCATACATATGGGTGGTTGCATGAAAATGAGATTGTACCTGCCACCCTGACCAGAACCACTATTACATGATAAATGCCCTAGAGTGTCCCTAGTGAGAAAGACAGATGTTGTGACAGAGGCAGTTAGGGAACTGGTAGGCAGACTGAGAATAAGATGCTTCCGAGGGCCCTCCCAAAACTGTGAGGGTTGTGAAATGTGCCTGTATCGCCGCCCGTAACATATTCAGAGAACTGGTTGCCTGCGTATTGCATGTAGAAATCTTGTGAGACGGTGCATAGGGAGTGATCGGATGATTGATGAGTGTAACCTGATAACAGGCAGCAGAGCGTACAGAGCGGTCGGGTTGTAGACAAGACGAGGACGTGTTTGTAGGGTGATTGCAGCGTTTGTGGAGAGCTTTAATGTGGTGAATAATCTGAGTTATATCCTGATCCTGTACTGGATTGGGCAACCATTGCACGTGCGGACACAGGTAGATGATCATTAAATGCAGCTGGAAAGAAAGACAAGCCTGGCTGCGCATTCAGGACGAGATTGAAGAGGGTAGAGTTTTCACAAGATTGTGAGCCCCGATTAGCATGGAGTAACAGTAGTCAAGATAAGGTAAATCATAAGGGCCACAATGGAGAGCTTGACTATGATTCCACAGTAGAGAAATGGACGGATATTCTGGAGATGTTTCTTTGAGTGCAGGTGACAAGGAGCGGGGTCCAAGGAATTGGCTATCACGGGGTGAAGGTCAGATCAGAATCTAGTATCTAGCCAATTCATCCAACCTGGTCTAGGAATCGGTTTAAACAGCAGGTGGTTAGGCGCTAAACAGGGGTCATGTAACTGCAATGTTACTGTAATGTTTTAATATATTGTTTAGTATTTTGGCGTTAATATGCTTGTCTTGAATCTTTTTGTGTCATGTTCTCGATCAGATTTACGAGCATTTCTTGGACCGTAATTCAGATCCCAGGTCTCTTCTTCACATTCTCAAATTGGTGTCATACCTGGATATTGATCGGAGAGCGAATACAGCTTTTTCTTGCAACACTACCCACAAGTGCTCCATTGGGTTGTAGGTCCTGGGACTGTGGGACTTAATCCACAACTCTATTTTCATTGTATATTCATGCCCATTTCTTTTACAATACTAAGTATATGGCTATCGTTCACTGTCCTGCTGAAACACTGTGTCATCCTTTTCAAACCCATAGTACTCGAGTGTACAAAGTAACTCATCTTGTAGGATACTCATATATCTCAGCATTGATATTACCATTGATCCTGGTCAAGTATCCAATGCCTTCGACTGTGAAACAACCCCATATCATCAGGCTTCCTCCAATGAACACTCCAGTTCTTAGGGGCTTGTTCACATCAACAAAAGCCGAACTAAACTGACCCAGAAAAGCCTTGCAACTCTGGCCTATTATGCTAACTGGTAATAAATCACAGGTGCAGTTAATTGCTTGAGCAAGATGAAACACTGCACACCAACTTAACACCTATTCACACCAGCATGCAGAAAAGCTGCAGTATAATGCATGGGGAGATTGCACAGATGCTAAGTTACCAATAAAACAACCACTCACACAACCTCAGTACATGAGGGGGGTGGTTGCCGGTACTACAATTGCATATAATAAGGCGATACAAAAGGGTGCCATAAATATAGATACGCGAGGTACACCATGCTGGCTTACAACCTATTAGTGACACCCATACTATTTGACAGTCCTTTAATTTTGGTTGATCTCTTAGCCACTTTTCCTTTGATTTTTCCAGGCCCATTTGCACCAATCAGAGTCCAGTCCATTGACTTTCATCAAATCACTTATTTCCAATCTTCTACTGTCCACTTGTCACACTTTTTTGCAAACTCAAGTTGATGCTTCTTGTGATGGTATTGAAGTTGAGGTTTCTCCACCTTTTTTGGGCCACCATTCCAGACTTGTGTAATACTTGCATGGATGCTTGTGATCTCACTATTACAGCATATGAGCCACTTCCACTGCCATGTTTGTTGCACCAGAACTGATAGAACTTGTGATGAACTGACTTATTAGCTCCAATATTTTGCTTGGACGTCCACCTCTTGGCTTTGGAATGGATGGAGTGACTTCATTTTATATTCTACGGTACTCACATGATGCAGTTTGCCAATTTTCTTTGCTGAGAGATCTCTATCGATGAGCTGGACGATGCTGTTTCTCTTTTCTTGGAAAACCTTCTTTTTCTCGCTGCTCCTCGATTTGAAGCAGTGACATTTCACTTGGAAATCAACCTAATGACACACTGAGCTATTCGGTAATGTGAGAACAGGTTGTAATTTGCAGTATAAGAGGAGAAAAAGAATGTTCTTCTACCAGGAGCAAAACATTAACAATGCAGTTTTATGACAAGAATCTGCATAACTAAGCATATGCTAAATAGTTGCAAGTCAAATTAATCTATGAGATGATTATCTGTAAATGAATGGTAGTCTCATGTTCAAAACTCTAGCGAATGGTGCGACATGAAGCCAGAAAGTCAAAAGTTCAAAATATTGTGACCCTTTTGCCTGCCCATGTAAATCTACAAAATAAATATAATAATATAAATACCGTATATACTCTAGTATAAGCTGACCCGAGTATAAGCCGAGGCACCTACTTTTGCCACAAAAACCGGGAAAGCTTATTGACTCGAGTATAAGCCTAGGGTGGAAAATGCAGGGCTACTGGTAAATTTTTAAAATAAAAATAGATACCAATAAAATTACATAGGCAGGTATAGGCAGTTTAATGTCCCCGTAGGCAGGTATATGCAGGTATATGTCCCCCATAGGCAGGTATAGGAAGCTATATGTCCCCATAGGCAGGCTATAGGCAGGTAAATGCCCCCATAGGCAAGTTATAGGCAGGTATAGGTCCAACTAGGCAATTTAAATAGGCAGGTATAGGTCCCCTAGGCGGGTTTTATAGGCAGGTATAGGTCGTTATAGGCAGGTAAGTCCCCCCTAGCAGGTTATAGGTCCCCCTGGGTAGGTTAAAGGCAGGTATAGGTCGTTTATAGGCAGGTATAGTCCCCCTTAGGGCAAGTTTGTATAAGGGTTCCCCTAGGTAGGTTATGGGCATGCATAGTCCCCCTAGGTGGGTTTTATAGGCAGGCATAGTCCCCTTGGGTTTAGGGGTTTATAGGCAGGCATATCCCCCTAGTAGGTTATAGGCAGGCATAGTCCCCTAGGTATTTTATAGGCAGGATAGTCCCCCCAAAAGGTAGGTAATATGGGCCCAAAGGGGTTAAATAGTCCCCCTAGGATTAAGGTTATAAGGCAGGCATAGTCCCTAGGTTATGGTTTTATAGGCAGGAAATTAGTCCCCCTGGGTGGTTATGGGCAGGCATAGTCCCCTGGGTGGGTTATAGGCAGGCATAGCCCCCCCCTAGGTAGGTTATAGTTGCAGGGTTATAGGGTATGAATTAACCAGGTATTAGGCCCCACTAAGGCAGAATAGGCGGGCATAGTCCCCCTAGGTAGGTTATAGGAGGTAAGTCCCCCTAGGTAGGTTATAGGCAGGCTAGTCCCCTAGGTAGGTTATAGGCAGGTTAGCCCCCCTAGGTAGGTTATAGGCAGGTATAGTCCCCCTAGGTAGGTTATAGGCAGGCTAGTCCCCTAGGTAGGTTATAGGCAGGCATAGCCCCCCCCTATGGGTTATAGGCAGGCATAGTCCCCTAGGTAGGTTATAGGCTGGTATAGTCCCCCTAGGTAGGTTATAGGCAGGTATAGGTAGGTATAGCCAGGTATAGGCCCCACTAGGCAGATATAGGCAGGCATAGGCAGCATTTAAAAAAAAAAAAAACACTTACCTGGCTCCCCGCGGCTCCGTCTCCCTCGCCGCTCCGCCTCCTCGCTGTCCGGCCTCCCACACCGCTCCCCACCTCATTCCCGCAAGGCGTGTGATTTCATCAGGCCGCGCACTCAGCGTGTGACACCACGCTGCCGTGCCGGAAACTCCGGATGGCCGCAGACGCCCGGAGTCCACTGCGGAGCACGGAGCGCTCGCTCTCTGCTCCGCAGTGGAAATGTTCTTCTGTATGCCTCCGAGGTCGCATACAAGTGAAGAGATAGCCGACAGCGCCCGGGCCACCGCAGTGCCTGGACGCTGTCGGCTGCACTAGGCCTTCAGTTATATGCGCTCCCTGAGGAGTCGCATTAAACTGAACGTCCCTGTCGGGGCGCCGGGCCATCGCAGAAACCCGAGTGCCGGACAGTAAACTCGAGTATAAGCCGAGAGGAGATTTTTTCCAGCACAATTTTTTGTGCTGAAAAACTCGGCTTATAACTCGAGTATATACGGTATGTAGTCTATTTCTATATAAAATTGTATAGTTTAATGAGAGAGAAAAACTAACAAAACCCCCAACCAGTATAATTCTTCTACATTAAGGGCATGCCCCCACAGCACGGGTTTGCGGCCGATTTTTCAGACGGTTTGCAGTTTTGCAGACCTTCTGAAAAACTGGCCGCAAACAAGCACAATGGGCTTCTATGGAAAACCCGTGCAGCAGTCCGCACGAAAAACATTGTGTATGCACATTCTTCCGTCCGGTTTTCGGAAGGAATATGTTCATGTCAATGGGAAGGAAGAGGGCTTTTCTCCAATCATCGAGGAGGAAAGCTGCCCCCCCCTCCGTCCCGTGGCCGTGGGGACGGCACACAAAACGGACAAATACCGGTCGTATAAACCGACAGGTATTTGTCCATTGCCGTGTAAACGGGCCCTAATGCTGTTATATGTACATACAATGATAACAGTATCACTAAGCATCTATGTGCTCTGCAGCCGTGACAACACAGCATAGACTGAGAAACAATCTCTAGTCTTGTTAGACATAGTAGGAAGTGGTCTTGTAACTGCTTCTAGAGCAAAGAGGTGGTCTGTATCCTGGAAAAAAGTTTGTAAACAAGAAGGAGAGAACAACTGCTATTTTCTTATAATGAAGTAAAATCAGAACAGGAATGCATTTGATAATAATCTTTATTTACCTTTACCAACATGTTTAAGGCCCTGTCTACACTGCACAGAAAAACGTCCGTTTTTTCAGGGTTTTTCTTTTTCTAAAAAGGCTGTAAAAACGACTGTAAAACATCTCCCATAGACTTCTAAATGTAAAAACGTCCTGCTGTCTACGCTGAGCTTCTTTTTTTGCTCGTTTTTTTCACTGGTCGTATTTTGCAACATGTTCTAAAAAACGCCAGAGCAGGGCAAAAAATTTACTACAGGTTTTGGCGCTAATAAAGTGATCTCGCTTCTGAGACTAAAAATATATTTTTTTACGGAATTTGGCGCAATAATGCGTTTTTTGGGATTTTGGCACTAAAATCCTTTTCTTTACAGATTTTGATGCTTTAAAACAGTTATCTTCTGTATGCAAAGATTTAAAGTGGGTTTTTGAGGATTTTGGTGCAAAAAATCTGCTGCAAAATTTAATAAGTAGTAGCACGCACGCACACAAAGGGCAAATGTGCTCACAATGGCTACATTGATCTAAAGGGGAAGTGACTACTTTTAAAATGCTAACTCCACCTTAGGGGGTAGTTTTACATCCAATGGCTTAATTTGTGCATACATTAAAAAGCAGAGCAAAAACGCTCCAAAAAACGCTTCAAAAAACGAAAACGCACCAAAAAAACAGACGTTTTTTCAGCTGCTTTTGACAGGCAGTGGACAGAAACATCAGTTTCATGAATGTTTTTAGTAATTCGTTTTCAGGTCGTTTTTTGTCCACTGCAGTGTAGACATAGCCTAAACCTAATCAATGAGATGGGAAAACCCATTTAAAGGGTTTTACCATGAAGCCATTTCATGTCCTGTTTGTCCTCTCTTCAGCTTCCAGTGTCTTTAAAAGGGGGTGGGTATAATTTGTTTGAATTACATAGCACATGACTCAGCAGGCTTGATATCACCATGCTTTTCCCCACAGTGTGCTCATTGTAGTCAAACAAAGGTCTGTTTATGTTATCTCAAGTAGCCTAAAATACCAGAGCTATGTATAGCTACATTGTAGCTGAGTGGTTCGCACTTCTGCTTTTCGGCACAGAGGTCCTCTGTACAAATCCCAACAGGAACCAAATGCGTTTTTTTTCTTCTCAATGCACATACCTGATTTGAAAAGTCTTTTTATTGGGGAGATGAAAAAATACCAAGACAGACCATTAGAAAACAAGCAGCATGATAACTTTAATACTGTAATGCTATTTTTCCCACCATAGTCCAGTATAAATCAGAGGTCATCAGCTCATGGATTTCTGCTTTTGGTAAGTGATTAATGGCACACCAATACCAGGCTTCTCTTTAAAACTGGCCTCAGCCAGCTTTATTCAGGCACAGGAAAAACATTCAGAAACAAAACAAAATATAAACAAAACCTTGGCCGTCTAGCCTCTAGATACACATTAAACAGAGAACTCTTTCTAGCGTGACCTGGACCTACCATCCAGCTTCACAAACAGTAACTTATACCTTACCCATTCTTTTACTGGTTCCATGGAAAGGTATGGTGCTGTTTCTGGAAGAAAGCAGCCATATTTTAGAAATCCTGGACAGCCTATTTAAGCATTGTGTGACAATGTGCATATTATTTTTGCAGTGAAATGGTTATGTCAGCACTATTTGGTCCTATCTATCTATCTATCTATTTTATATCTATCTATCTATCTATCTATCTATCTATCTATCTATCTATCTATCTATCCATCTATCCATCCATCCATCCATCCATCTATTATCTAGTAATCTCTTCATAATGGCACTATTATTTGGGAACCATACTATATGACTCTCATAACTAGACCATTAATTATGTGGGGCACTAACAAAAAGCATCACACAGATATCATGCAACATAAGCCCTGCCCTGCGGACTGGTGACCCTTCTCCTAAAGCCAAAGCAAAAATAACCCAGCTCAATCCTGCAGTTCATAGCATATAAAAAATAACATACAAAAGTTTTCTCCAGACTGACACTATATAGGTTGTGTATGACCTGATCAGCACTGCAATGGTGGCCATTTTTTGTATTATTAGAATAAATGCCACAGAAATAAGGTTGTCATTTTAGCCAATACATTATCATCTCGTGACTGGTTATATGTGCTCTTGCTTTGATTGTTTTAACTTAGTTCTCACGATGCACAAACATGGTAGCCTGAAAGAGTTAAATGTGAAAATCAGTTCTGCTGCATCTCTGTTTGATAAAAACACATTACACAATTACTCTGGGATGGTGAATTATAAATCTAGTATTCTATACACAGAGCTAAGAGTTCAGCATTATACGCTAATTTCCGAGGCATGATAGCAACACACAAGTATCATAATTGGAACATATACCTGTAATTACTTAGTCATGGAATATTATACAGTATAAATCAGATTGGTAAATGAAATGATTTCCCACGCAGTTGAACCATCATATACTAATGTATGCAATGACAGAGATGCAGCTTCAGGCAACTCCACAAGAGCCATATGATTTTGGAAATAAAAAAACTATGCTAATTATTGCCAATTTGGATGGGAAACTGCAATAATAGCAACAGCTGCTGCGCAAGATGCTTTATTATACGTGTCATTTCATAAGTTCGGTTTGTGCCAAGAAACATATATCAACCATTGTAAACTGCATCTATCTATCTATCTATCTATCTATCTATCTATCTATCTATCTATCCAGCTAGCTACATATTTGTCTATTTATATTATCTGTCTATTTAACTACCATCTCTCACAAAAGTGAGTTCACCCCTCACATTTTTGTAAATATTGTATTATATTTTTTCATAGGACAACACTAAAGATATTACACTTAGATACAATGTAAATGAGCCAGTGTACAGCTTGTATAACAGTGTAAATTTGGTGTGCCCTATAAATAACTCCACATACAGCCATCAATGTCTAAATGGCTGGCAAACAATTGAGTACACTCCTAGGTGAAAATGGAGAAATTGTGCTGAATTTGCCATTTTCCCTCCATGGTGTCATGTTACTCATTAGTTTTGCAAGGTCTAAGTTGTAACTGGGGAGCAGGTGTGTTAAATTTGGTGTTATAGTTCTCATACTCTCAAATACTTGTCACTGAAAGTTCAACATGGCATCTAATGGCAACGAATTATCTGAGAATCTGAAAAAAAGAATTATGGCTCTACATAAAGATGGTCTAGGCTATAAGAAAATTGCTAGCACCCTGAAACGAAGCTGCAGCATGATGGCCGAAACCATACAGCTGTTTAACAAGACAGGTTCCACTCAGAACAGACCTTGCCATGGTCAACCTAAGAAGTTGAGTGCATGTGCTTAGCGTCATATCCAGAGATGAGATCCAGCATTACTGCAAAGGTTACAGGGGTGGGAGTTCAGCTTGTCAGTGCTTAGAACACATTACATTAACTTGGTCTGCATGGCTGTCATCCAAGGAAGTATCTTCTAAAGATGATGCACAAGAAAGCCCACAAATAGTTTGCAGACTAAAGACATGGATTACTGGAACCAAGTCCTCTGGTCTGAAGAGACCACAATAAACTTATTTGGTTCAGATGGTGTCAAGCGTGTGTGGCAGTAACCAGGTGAGGAGTACAAAGACAAGTGTGTCTTACCTACAGTACCGGCTTGGTGGTGGAAATGTCATGGTTTGGGGCTGCATGAGTGCTGCCAGCTGTGGGGAGCAACAGTTAATTGAGGGAACCATGATTGTCAACATGTAATGTGAGATACTGAAGCAGAGCAAGATCCTCTCCCTTTGGAAACTGGGCCACAGGGTGAGTTATTTTGAGGGCACACCAAATTTACACTGATAAACTAGCTGTACACTGACTACTTAACATTGTATCAAAGTGTTATATCTTCAGTGTTGTCCCATGAAAAGCTATAATAAAATATTTAAAAAATGTGAGGTGTACTCACTTTTGAGAGATACTGTTTGTATTTTATATCTGTCTAGTTATCTATCTTATTAACTGTCTCATCTATTTATCTACCTATCTCATATCTATCTAGCTACCTATCAGCTTATTTTACCTGAATGGAATTGTTTCAGTGGCATTTAAGTTTCTACAAGCTCCCTTCAAATAAATAGTGTAGTCGTAAAATGTTCTGCCGCAAATCTTCCATGTGTAAATAAAACCAAAAACTATTTCAAGAGTTTGCAGAAGCCATTGAAGCCCCACAAACAGGCAGAAACAAAGCTGTGATGGCAGTTGATTTAGGGCCTTGATGCAATTCAAGCTGCAATTCAAAGCCTCAAACAGAAAAACTCATACTGCCTTAACTACATCCAATAGAGTGTATGGTGGAGCTCCCCAGCTGTTTTCCCATAAGCCTTTGCTTTATGCAAAACAGTCAGCGAGGTCTGAATGGCAAGTAAACCCTCACACCGACCAATTTATTGGTCCATCTCCTCAAGGAGAGATTTTCCCCTTTCGAAGCCACTCTTGCCACTCACCCAGCCAACCAGTAAGTTCTACACTGCACTGAGAGGGGCAAATACCCCAAAACAGCTGTCTGTAGTTGAACTTAACTGATTTGGCTTAAATTCCTTTCACATCGCTAGGCTCCTACGAGCTACATGTGAACCGAGAATAGCTACATCCAATAGAGTGCGCTGTGGAGCTCATCAGCTCTTTTCCCATAAGCCTTTGCTTTATGCAAAACAGTCAGTGAGGTCTGAATGGCAAGTAAACCCTCACACTGACCACTTTATCGGTCCCTCTCCTGAAGGAGAGATTTTTCACTTTTCGTTTGTCTTTGCACTGTCATATTTTGCTTGCCCATTTTCTCCTTTTTCACCATTTTACCATCTATCTGAAATTATATATATGGCATCTGCCAGACTATTTCTTCTAATATATCATTGCTTCTAATCTCAGCCATTGCAATTTTTTAAGTTATAAGGTTTATCCACTTCTTTTTTTATATTTTCCTTCTGCTTGTGCCCATTAAGCATATGTTCACACGGCGTATATTGTACAGGCCACAATACGTCGGGTGTTTTAGAATTATGTGCTGGCCAGCGCTTACTTCTAAATTATTGACAGCCGGCTCCCATTTACTTTCACTCCCTCCAGTGCGTAAACGGCGGGAAAAAGTGACATGTCAATTGTTTTCCCAACTTCGTATTATATGCCGCGGAAAATGTCGAGTATTCATAGATCTCAATGAGAGCTATGAATTACTGTTTTTGTGGGTTGTATTTTGGGCGTATTGCAGCGCAATTAACACAAAAAAACCCACAGATTACTTGGTGAACTCCCCCTTAAAAAAAAATTTTACTCGCCTTGGCTCACCTTTTCCCAGCGTCCATCTTCATTCTTCCTGGTTTTCTGTTTTCTTCTTCCAAATGGGGACGTCACTGCTGCGCCACCTCCCTGTGGATGTTTACCAAACTGTGCCAAGTGGCTTAGCAGTGAGTCCCTGTTAAAGAAAAAAAAAAGGAAATAAAACTGGGGAAGACTGCAGATGGCCTAGTGAGAGGTGATTATAACTTATTTTTTATTTTTGTGGGCACTACAAATTTTGGAAAATAGTAAAAAAAAAAAAAAAAAGGGGTTGTGCAGAATTAGCTAAACATTGGCTGCTTTCATCCAAAAACATCCATACTTGTCCTTGGGTTGTGTCTGGTGTTGCAGTTCATTTAAGTGAATAGTGAAAACACAACATAATATCAGCAGCACTCCATAAGCACTATAAAAAGAGTGAAAGGGATTATAGGAATTTTTTCAAAAAGTATTTCTGCTACTTTAGAATACATGAAAATTTGAGGTTCTTAGTTTACTTTTTTGATCAATACTGTAATTGCCCATCTACCACGATAAGGTGACCTCAGTACAGATGGAAACCTACTTTAACATATTACCTCTATTGGGGTGGCATGTATGTATGGGGCTGCTCCAGAAGTCTTGCGTCTTTTCAGCCTGAAAACTGGTGCAGCCCTGTACGCTATATTTTTAAACAGGCACATTCCAACATTAGGTGCATTACAAAGTGCCCGTGGCACTTTGTTATGCACCTGAGATCAGGGGTCGTGCTGGAGAGATGCCACACTACAACTATACAAATCTTTGGCCTGGGCACCAAAAATCATATATGTCACCCTTGGTGTCTATTCAGACCTCCATATTTTCAGAGAGAGAAGATCCCGGCTACACTCTGCTTTAGTTAAGAAAAAGCCTGTGTGTGGATGGGCGGAGTGGACAGCCAAAATGAGGGCTATCCACTCCCCATGCAAACAGTCTAAAAAGCAAAAATTGGTCAGCACATCCAAGGCAATTAAAAAAATAAATAAATATAGGTACACGCTGGCAGCAAAAAGCAATACAAACACAACACAATATCAGCAGCACTCTATAGGCACTAAAAACAGTCAAAGGGAATGTAGGAATTTTTTCAAAAAGCATTTTTGCTGCTTTGGAATACATGAAAATTTGAGGTTCTTAGTGTACATTTTTTATCAAACCTGTAATTGCCCTTCTATAAGGACAAGGTGACAAATGTACACTAAGAACCTCAAATTTTCATGTATTCTAAAGTAGCACAAATGCTTTTTGAAAAAAGTCCTGTATTCCCTTTGATTGTTTTTTTAGTGGTTATGCAGTGCTGCTGATGTTGTGTCATGTTTTCATAGCTTTTTGCTGCCACTCCATCGTGTACCTATACTCATTTTTTTAAAAAAATTGCTCCGAATGTGCTGCCAATTTTTGCTTCTTAGACCATTTAACTGAATAGGTCTAAACTGCAATACACTGTACCTCATAAAACCATTAGATAGGTGTGGTGCTGTTTTGGATGAAAGCAACCATGTTTTTCAAGTCCTGGACCACCCCTTTTATTCCAGAAATGTTGAACTTTTAGGTTTTGTATATTATTGGATGCTGAACTAATGCTATATTATTGAGTCACTTTATAAAGTTCTGTATACTGCATTTTAATGAAAAATTACACATGTTTCTCCTGACCCCAAAAAAACCCAAAAACATAAAAACCAAAATTACATTTGCATTATTAAGCTTATACTTCACAGGCAGATAAAAGTTATACAAGTGCTTGGGTCACTGATAAGGAAAACTACATTATTATGCATCTAAAACAAGCTGGACTGAGTAAGGTCAATATGACCCGATAGCTTGAAGAGCATTATCTACTCTGGAAGGAAAATAAATAATAAATTTACTTTATTTACCCTCGAGCATCAAAGTGAGAGGTCACAGTCTGGATCATGGGAAAAAAATATTTACACAAAAAATAAAAACTACTTAAATTTGAGTTAGTTGAGTGGCTCGACCATTAGACTTGGCTTCCAGTTATGGTCATTTTTCCGAATATTGTATTGGTCCTCTGATCACGAAACATAAATGTAGTATGTTTTAATACACCTTCATCACCCTGATTTTCTTGTTTGTTTCTGGTATTTAAGTTATTCAGAAATCTGTCTCAACTTGGAAGGTTATATTCTTTTATGATGTACAAAAATGAAAGGGGTTCTCCAGATTTCAAATCTGTCTAGCTTGCTGCTTTTCAATTGTTGGCTTTGACATGTGGATGTAGCAAAGTTTATTTGCCAGTAATATCATAATGGATTATGGTATCTTTTTACAACAAAAAACATTGAAAAATATTCAACAAGTTAAAGGGGTGTTATCGTTTGAGCTGTTTGGGCTGTTCAGCTAATTTTCTCCGATTGCGTTTGAAATCCAGGGGCGCATCTCTCCTCTCAGCAGGTGTGTCTCTCGGCCCAGGAGGCGTGTCTCCCCTCACTGAAGAACTGTGACATCATCATTTTGTATGAAGCAGGGGATGCAGAAGGTTGTCTGGATATAACAGCTCTGTAGCCTCCTGCATGCTTCTTATGTCTGCAGCCTTGAGGCTCCAAACACCAGCAAGCACCTGTCATATGTCTTAGTTTACACACAAATGACGCTGAAAGCCAACAGCTTTAACTTCTAGTGGTGTTCACCCAAATTGTACTGACAACAGGCAGAGACCTTTACTCAACTACAAGGACAAATGTCAGCTTCAAGTAAAGATCTCTGCTTCCTGTCAGTGACATGTGAGTGAAAACAATGGGGGTAGAAGCAATCAGCTTTGAGAGAAGGCCCTGCTCGGCTTGTAACTAACTTGGGCTGTTGGTGTAGCGGGTGAGCAGTGATAGAGTATTGCTTTTACAACGAAGGGGTTTGGAGTTCTAGTCCCCTCACAGAGTATATTTTTCCCCCCCCTAAATTCTACACATATGTAGAGAGACCTAAAATATATACCGTATTTTTCGGACTATAAGGCGCACATAAAAGCCTATGATTTTCTCAGAAATCGAAAGTGCGCCTTATAGTCCGATGCGCCTTATATATGAATCAATTCTTCACTTGGGTTTTGTTCACAACGTATTTACAGATAATTTAGTGACACTTATTTGTAACTGATTTGTAACTGATTTCCGATCGTAAATACGTTCCGAAATCAGTTACAAATCAGTTGCAAATAAGTGTCACTAAGGCTATGTTCACACGGCTGATTTCAGGACTGATTCACGTCGGATTTCCGACGTAAATACGTTCCGAAATCAGTTGAAAATCAGTTGCAAATCAGTTGCAAATAAGCTTCACTAAGTGTGGCACGTATTTTGCAATACGGCACGGAAATATGTACATGTATTGACTTTTGTTACAACTTTACAAGTTGAGAGTTAGGCCTCGTTCACACGGCTTATTTGGGCACGGATTGGCGCCATACTCCGCGCCGGATTTGCACTGCAGTACGGCGCCAATCCGTCCCTGTCATTACGGTAATCCACTGCTCTCATAGAGAACAGTGGATTCCGTCGCTCCTCCCCGCTCGGCGAATCCGCCGCGGGGGGAGAAAGTGACATGCACATTATTTACGGCGCATACGCGCCGTAAACAATGCATTGTCTATGGGGTCGGGAGCGGCGCCCCCGCCGCGCTCCGGCCCGCCCCCATCCCGCCCCTTATTCCCGACGGATTTGTGAGCTCAATACGGCTCACAAATCCGTCGGGAATAAGCCGTGTGAACACGGCCTTATTGTGAAAGTGTTGAAGGAAGCTTGGCTTGCAGTCTGAGCTTTGTTTCATTTAATGTGCCGCGCCTTATAATCCAGTGCGCCTTATATATGAACCAAGAAGACTTAACAGCCGCTCATTGATAATGCGCCTTATAATCCGGTGCGCCTTATAGTCCGAAAAATACGGTATGTCAATCTCTATAATGATATATATACACATACATAGCTCCCCTATATCATGTCTCATTCCCCCAGAATATATGCATTGTATCACATATGTTGGAAGTACTTGGTGTGACTACTGTGACAATGGGACACTATATAGGGGAGCTTTGTGTGTGTATATGAATAAAATTATAGATGTCTACACATATATTTTCATATCTTTACATATGTGTACAATTTATAAAAGAAAAAAAAAATACTGATGGGACTTGAACTCCTAACCTCTCTCTTGCAGAGTGGATCAGCTAAGCACTGCACTATACAAGAAGCTTATGCAGACAGAGTGATGAATCCTTACGTCATAAGGAGGTGGGGTTTGCATTAGCCCTGAGGAACAGAACGCCCTCTTTTCAAAGTAGCAGCTTAAAGGAGTTGTCTCCCTTCAGAGTTTCAGGGAATGCATGAATGAAATACTCTGTCACTTCCTGGTTCAGACTGACTCATTTGCATAAACTCCTTGCTTGTACAGCTCCATGCTGTGCTGTGCTTTCAGATGCTAATTAGATCAGATTAGCTTCTCAAACTACTAACAGGACTTCTTATCTGATCCCCAAAACAAAAGCCCTAATTACAGTTCTGTTTATTTTACATAAATCAAGCTTTTTACTGCTGAGCAGCACAGGACACTGCTGTGACCTGTGTGATGACATCACTCACTGTTATCTCATTGAACAAACAGCAGGGGGAGAATTGTTTACAGGTCAGTTACTGAGGGAACTGAAATAGCCAGGGAGGTCATAAATTCACTTGTATCTCCTTAGGGAAAACAGAGGAACAAAGCAATATATTTAAAATGTCTTTATTTTGTGTTCCCTATAATTTGAAAGCTATTCTTTGTAGCGAGACAACCCCTTTAAGGACTGGACCTGTGAGGAGGTGAATCAACCTCTTGGCAAAAGCCCTTTAAACAGGCAGTCATTGCCCAGATCCTTCACCCTAGAGCAGAGATGTATATAGAGCCAGCAGACCTTGGTTTCACTATCGAATTTAACAGCTCAGAGGGGAGTAAACACAGAGTGTGCAGGCAGCCAATCACAGGGCAGGGGGCGTAGACGGGGCATTTCGTGTCTAGGGGCATGTCCCAACAGGCTGAATGAAATGTCAGCCAGCCAATCACAGTGCAGGGGGCGTGTCTAGGGAATCGACCAGGGGGCGTTCCGACCAGCAACAAAGCAACAGCAGAAACAGAATACAGATTTACAGAGAAGCTGATATCTGCTAAACCAAGTGACTGATGTAATGCAACCCGATTACAAATGTGCTTATTTTTACTGTCCCCATAATCTGAGACATGATCTTTGTAACGATAAAACCCCTTTAAGATAAATTCCTGTGCTGCTATTTTATGGTGTGTTAAGGGTACGTCTACACGGCATGGTTTTTTGGTCGGATTTTCAGACATTTGCGGATTTAGAAACCGTCTGAAAATTGACAAGAAACCATCCCCATAGAAAATTTGCTCAGTCGTCTACACTGAAAAAATTTCCAGCCAGACAGATTATCAGCTGCCGTCATTCCGAAAAATTCAGCAATGAGTACACTGCAGTGTGATTTAAACTAAAATGCAGCATTCTGTAAAGCTAATCCAGAACTAGAGCTCTAACAGTATTCATCGTGTGAACAGAGACCTTTGTGACAAATCCTATGTAAACACAACCAGCAGACAGTAAGTTCATGTCTCCACTGCACACAAAAACGTCCGTTTTTTTCAGCATTTTTCATTTTCAAAAAACAACTGAAAAGAGGTCCCATAGACTTCTATAGTAAAAACATTCTGTTGTCTCTATAAAACAACGCCAACGTTTTTTTTCCACTTTGTTTTATTTGCTGGTCGTTTTTTGAAACGTTGCAAAAAAAGACTGAGCAGTTCAGAAAATGTACTATTGGAGTCTCTGTAAACCACTGGACGTTTTTTGGGGCATTTTTTGGCATGTTTTTTTTCCAGAAATACAAAGCAAATCCAATGCTGTTCATTTCTGATACAAAAGCACCAAAAAACGAGCAAGGAACACCGCAAAACGTGCCAAAAGACACGCAAAAAATGCAAAACGTGAAAAAAACTCGACTTTTTTCAGCAGCTTTTGACAGGCAGTGGACAAAAAACTCATTTTTATTAATGTTTTTAGGATTTGTTTTTCAGGCATTTTTTGGCCACTAAAAAGAAATAGTTTTCATTCCTCATACAAACATAGAAGTTAATATTTGTTCTAGTTTCCATACCATGCAACTCTAAAACAATGAGAATTGACACAATTGCATCATCAATAAACCTGTTGTTTGACACATGCCTAGTTACTGGTGTCCCAGGGGTAATTTAACTCTAGGTGGTCTCCACCGATTAAAATTACTTTTAAAATGTTTTTGTATGTTCCGTAATTATCCATTGGCTTGTGCTCCTTTCTGTTTTGTTGTGGAATTAAGTTTCAAACTAATTTGCATCTGCTCAGACATTTGCATAGTACATAGTAATTGGTAAACTGCTTTGTGGTAGTATTATAATTAGGTGATAACCGGTCTTCTATGCTAACACAGAAATAAACTATCATGTAGACAGTAATAGACAGATAAACGCTGAATATATAAATAATTTCAAAGTGCATTACTGCTATGTTTTGTATAAATGAAAGTTTAAGGCTCTTGGTGCACATTTTGATCGAATTGTGAGGACCCATCCAACAATCAGTTTAGATGGGGAGCTACTCTATACAATCTAATCTCTCACAATGCCTAGACCAGACCTCTATACATGTTATCGCCTGAGGGTTGCAGCTATACTCTGGTTTAATGAAAAACATCCTGCATGGACGAGTGGAGTGCAGAGCCAACATGTAATCAGTCTCTCTCCAATGACTGCAGTCCAAAAAAGACAAAAACCGTCAGCACCTCCAAACATTGTGAAATAAATGGTGCAGGTTCATACTGCCATGGCTGAAAAATAACGCAAGCTCACAGAAACAAACCAGCAACTCTCTGCAGATACCTATAGGCAGATGAACAGTGAATAAATGAATTATTTTAAGGAACATTACTGCTACATCTAGTATACATCAAAATCTGAAGCTCTTAGCACACATTTTGATCAAACATTATGACCAATCTTCACAATGGTACTAGCCTTCTTATGTTAGCATTCTGATGCATTTCTATCTTCTAGATTTAGATTAATGTACAATTTGAGTAGAGTTTTATTGCTCTCGGTGAAAGAAACAAAACAGCAATCCTGCAGATATGATACATTGAATGG
Organism: Phyllomedusa bahiana; assembly: GCA_025379985.1. Taxonomy (NCBI): domain Eukaryota; kingdom Metazoa; phylum Chordata; class Amphibia; order Anura; family Hylidae; genus Phyllomedusa; species Phyllomedusa bahiana. The sequence goes on from JAODAL010007666.1 coordinate 58,892, forward strand.
CTAACAAAAACAGAACAAATTATGTAAAGTTGCAAGCTTCTGAGTCAACTTTTATCTCTTCCTCACTAGAGATATATTGTCTGAAGACATCTATCTTGTCTAAAAAGCTTGCTGCGTAACAGCATTAATTTTATTCATATCTGCAGGACTGCTATTTTGTTTTTCTCCCTAAGGATTTTTAACTAGTTAAAAGTTCAAAACACTCCCTTTTCCCATGTTACAAATAAAAAAATGTAAACAAACTAACCATAAGGGTATGTTCACATGAAAGATGGACCCGACAGACATGATGCAAACACGTAGCAGCAATTAATCATGTGAACGCCGATGCGTGTTTTACATTGCCGACAGTGATAAACTCACTGCTAATTGTTAGATGCGTGTCTGGGTCCGTTCAGTCAGACCCAAACATGCATCAGAAAAGCGGATATTCACACAGACACAAGAGGCTGTGTGAACATACACTAAAGGTAAGCTCACCAGCATGTTTTTAGATACGGATCCAAACACGTACAGTATCTAGCAATGTACAATGTGATTTACATTAGTTTCAATGTAAAACACGCATTAGTGTTCCGGCGTCTGAATGCCGTTGTGTGTTTTACATGTGTCTTTCTGATGAGTCTTTCATATCCGTTCAAGAATTGACATGTGAATTTTTGATGCATTTTACGCAAGCAAAATCCACATAGGAAACAATGGGATGTGTTTTTGGAGGCTGAAAAACGCATCCAAAAACAAATCACACTTTCGGGGACGTTTTGGTTAAATTTTGGATGCGTTTTGCGCATCCGAAAAAAGCAATAGGTCCAAATTTGAATGTATGTGTTTTGGCTAGATTTTGTATCAATTTATTTGGAGGGATTAATTTTTCTTATGAAATTTCCACCCCAACTGCCTCATTCTGTATCAGTGAAGGAGAGGAGGAAAGACATTCACACGCCAGCCCACATACCGCCGGATGAAGATGGATGTCGGGTCCCTGAGAGATGGATGTCGGGTCTCTGATTTCAGAGGTATGTAAAATTAATTGTTATAATGTCTATTAATTTAAAAAATATATATATTGCTTTTTTGCTGTAGAATGCTAATTTTTAGTTTAGTCTATGTTAGAAAGTGTATATTGCAAATGCAATCTCTTGTGCACAGGTTCACTAACTGCATGTAGGCCGTTGGTTGCAATCGTGCACTAGTAACTGCACTAGCAGCACAGAGTGGCATCTGCCATCTGGTTGCTTTGGGCAACCATTCACAGAATTCTATTTTTTTTAGTGTGGTCTATTATTATTTAGCCGTTATTTAAATGTACTAAATTTAGTTATATTTTTAAATAATTTTTAACAATCCAAAAAACTGTTTTTCTTTTTTTTTTCAGGTACATGCCTGTCCCAGTCTTTGGGACAAGACACCTTTCAGGTCGCAGGTTTCTGTACTCTGACTGAGACTGGTATGATACCCAGCAGCAGGAGGAGATTGGTAAGTGACTAAGAATCTACAAATGTAAAGTTTGAAACTTTTATAAATATTTGCACACCCTAAATTTTCTTTGGTTCCAATCTATCTAAAAATCAACATCCGGAGATCGGTGCGGGATAGCTTCATCTGCTGGCAAAAAAAAGAACAGCAAGCGCCAAGTGGGTCCTCCCCACCCCAAAGAAGAAGATTTTCAAATTCGAATGAGCTGGTGTTTCTCCTGCACCAGAGAGGACTCTGCCCGTATGTAGTATTTTTTTTTTTTTTTGATGGAACACTATATATATATACATATACACACATATATATACACACACACACACACATATATATATATATATATATACACTATATATATATATATATATATATATATATATATATATATATATATATATATATATATATATATATATATTATATATATTATATATATATATATATATATATATATATATATATATATATATAAGACAGCGGGTGGAGTCCTCTCTTGAGGAACACCATGGGAACACCATCAAAGGGAGAGACCCAGCCCATATGCTGGGTTAACAGTCAACCCTCCTCCTTTTACCCATGTCAGAGAAAACTTTTTATAATTGTTAAAGGGGTTTTGCCACGAAGTAAAATTGATGTGGGAAACTTGCAAACTAAATAATAAACATTTTCACCATTCATCATTTTTAAAAATTCTGGACCATTTTTGTTTTAGCTGCTCCTTTGGTTATCGATTGTTTACAACTCGTCTCCAGGGGATACGACCAGGGCTGAGAGTTCCTCACTCCTGGTCAGAAATACTCAGACATCACTTCTCCCCTCATGCAGCTACTGAGTGTTCAAACCCCAGGTGCTGTCACTCTACTCCCATCCTCTGTATTCCTTAGTAATTAGTCAAACAGTGCAAATAAATAAAAAAAGAAACCTCAATGAGGTATGGGCATTAATAAAAAGAAATAAAATCCACAGGTTTGGTTCCTTCAGGGTTTTTAACCTAGGACCCTTGTGCTGTGAGGTAAAAGCTTTAACTCTGAGCTATTCACAGCTTTGTACATAAACAGACCTTTCTTTGACTAAAGAGAGGAAAGGCATGGTGATGTCAGCCTGCTGGGTCACATGATATTCAATTCAAACAAATCACACACGCCCCCTTCTGAGCACACAGAGCTGAAGAGCTGGCGGCAGGAAGTATGAAATGAGATCGTGGCAAAACCCCTTTAAACGAGGGAAAATGAAAATGATATTTTGAATGAAAATTTATTTTGTCTCCTCTGTTTATTTTTTTATTTAACTTTTTTTCATTTAAAAATATTATTTTTAAAATCTTTCATAGTTGCACTGAGAACAAAAACAGATTTCCCTTTTTTAATATTTGTAAGCATCCCACTCACACCTACCCACCACTACCCTACTAGTTTCCTCATTTTCTTAGAATACTCTCACTCCCCATTCACATATTAAATATGTAATTTTTAAAACCTTTCATAGTTGCACTGAGGAAAAAAACAGATTTCCCCTTTTTAATAGTTTTAAACACTATAAGAGCCAATGCAAAGGAGAACTCTGTTCAATTACCATAGGCAACTACGAATCTCCTACACTTGCACATGTTCCTTACTTGAGGTGCATTGAACTCCAAGTAATGAAAATGTCTAGGTGAAGAACATTCTTAGTTGCCGAATAGAAACCAAACAGAATTGCACTTTGATTGAATAAAGTGCTACATAAAAATGGAAGTGCAGTTATGTTTGGTTGCTATTACGCAACTAATAATGTTCTTCACCTAGACATTTTCCTTACTTGCAGTAAAAAGCATCTTAGATAAGGAAATTGTCTAGGTGAAGAACATTCTTAGCTGCCTGTGGCAACCAAACAGAGCTGCACTTTTATTTTTTTGCAGCACTATGTGCAATGAAAGTGCAGGTCAATTTGGTTGCAATGGGCAAGTAAGAGTCTCCAACCCCCTAGAAACAACCATGTTTGAAAAAATAATTACATTTAATTATTTTTTTAAACATGACAAGCAAATTAATTAAAAAAGACACAACACCACTTTAAGAATGATGAAAAATAATTTATTTATTAACAATAATTGAAAAATTCATTCCTTTAAGTAATTTATTCTATGGATTTCATCAAGATTCTACTTTTTCACAAACTTGGTTCATGAAGGAGATGCATCACTCTCACTGGAAGGAGTGCTGCTCACTAAGGTTGTGAAAATTGCTAAGGCATGGCCCCTTCGGGGTTCATGGAGTGGTCCACGAAGGTTTCTCGCACCATTGCAGCGGTGTTGGGTGAGCGGCTAAGTCCAAGGTGAATGGAGCTTCACCAAAACCGGCCTGTGTCTCCACTTCCATGTCGGGACTTTCAAAATCCCGAACATAGTTGTGAGAACACAGGCAGCTTTGATGACTCCATCCGCCATGTGCTCATCCAGCATTGTAGTGGTGAAGACCCTCCACTTACTACTCATGATCCCAAAGGCGCACTCCACGAAGCATCGTGCCCGGCTTAGCCTCTTGTTAAAAAACGTCCTGCGAGCACCCCCCCCCATGGGTATGGGCGCAGCAGGTTATTCATTAACGGGAAAGCTTCACCCTCTACCAGGACGAAGGGGACTGGATTCGTGGTTCCAGGAAGTGGTTTTGGTGGGAGTAAAGTCACTTGATCTTGCAGGACTTGCTTTCCAAACTCGGAGTTTAGCAGCGCCTGGGAGTCTCCAGTACTTCCATAGGCGCTGCCTTCAATCGCAGCAAATTTATACTATGCATCAGCCAATGGCATCAGAACCACCGAATCATACATTTTGTAATTACAGTACATGGATCCTGATCGCGATGGCTGCTGCACACGTATGTGCTTACCGTCGACGGCGCCTATGCAATTGGGAAAAATAGCTCTGATGTAACCTGTTTTTACTGCTACCTGCAACCAAATCTCCTGGGTCGGGCTTGACATCGAGATGGACTGCAAGTGCTGCCAGATCAGGTGGCACATGTACCTCACAATTGAAAGTGTAGCTCTGTTTGGTTGCTACTGTCAACTGAGAATGTTCTTTACCTAGACTGTTTCCTTACTTGTGGTCCAGAGCATCTCAAGTAAGGAAAATATGTAGGTGAAGAACATTCTTAGTTCCCCATAGCAACCGAACAGAGCGGCACTTTCATTTTTTATGCAGCAATATGTACAATGAAAGTGCTATGGGCAACTAAGAATGTTCTTCACCTACACGTCTCGCATGCAGAGAAAAAGAATTGACATGTCACTATGGGAGCCAGCCAAACAGTGCTTTAGAGGTACGCACTGGCCAGTACTTACTTCTAAACACGTGACGTCTTGCGGTGCGCATAGATACGTGCCGCAAGACACCGTGTGAAAAACTTACTAGTAAGTGCGTCAAGTCTATATGAGGGGGAAATAATTTTTTTTTTATTAATCCTCACCCCTTTAGGTGCATTTCCTATTGTTATGCCGTTAATGTCCATGGTAAGAAGATACCCTTTAAATGCCAGTATTATTTTCCAAGTATCTTCCAATGTCTATGGTAAGAGTACTCCTTAAAGTGCACTTTCTATTGATAGTCCATTAATGTCTATAGTGAGAACACTAGTGTTGAGCGATTTTTATCGACAAAGTTGAAATGGCAAGGTTTTTTATGGTGATCGAAAATTTCAGATCATGCGTAATTAAGGTTAAAATCTGTTGCATCATCTATTATGAATCACGCATTTTTCGGCGCTTTCCTGTAATTTTGGCGGGCAGCAAATCGACTACAGAATAAGAGCAGGGTGTGATGTGTGTGCGACGTAATGCTGGGATGGGTATGGGTGGCGATGCTGGATAAATTCACATGACCTGTTTTTCATAGATCAGCGTTTCCTGTTTCAGCGTGAGTGTCTATGAGCTTCTCATAGGGATTGGGACCTGAGTTCTGCCTGTGGCCAAACTGCTAGCGAGATTAGTTATTGCTGCACAGAGAACACCTCTACTATTTGCATGTGATCATTTCATTTAGTGTTAGATTAGGGATTTGAAACATTTTATGTAGTTAGCTAGAGAATTTTAAAGGCAGTATTTACACTGTACATTTTCACGGCGGAGGTGGGAGCGGGGGGGGGGGGGGGGCGCGGGCGAACACAGACAAGCTTATCTATTCAAGAACACTGGGGGGAATTTTTTAAAAAAAGTTTCACCAAGAATTAGGTGACATTGTAGAGGAATATCTTTATTTTTAACAGTTTGCTATTGAAATATTTCCTGGTATTGGGAGCCTGAACTTTATTGGTTAAACTTATTTCTAGTATACTGCAGGTCTCTTTGTTAGCTGCAAAACTCCATTGTATTATCAGTATACATTTCCAGATAGGTGTTCATATTTTACCATTAACCGGTGAATGTTGATTTATCCTCCTTGCACTCTAATTACATAACCAGCAATCTTGTAGTCAGCACAGGTTGTTTGTTGCCAAAATTACCTTGTATCGTACGAAACATCACAGTTACGTGTTTTTGACTTTTGCGCACCCAGCACTGTTCATTGACGCTAGCATCTATCGTAAATTGCTTAAACAGCAATTCTTTATTCACCAACAGGTGAATTGATAGTGCAAAAAAATATAGTCTTATTATATACATAACATAAACCGTTACGTGTTTTTTGACTTTTGCGCACCCTGACTGTTCATTGACGCAGCATCTACGTAAATCTTAAAACAGCAATTCTATATTCACATAGGTGAATTGAAAGGTGCAAAAATACAGTTTATTTTATCAAAACATAACAGTTAAGTGTTTTTGACTTTTGCGCACCCAGCAATGTTCATTGACGCAGCATCTACGTAAATCTTAAAACAGCAATTCTATATTCACCAAGGTGAATTGAAAGGTGCAAAAAAACAGTTGTTTTATAATCAAACATAACAGTTAACGTGTTTTTGACTTTTGCGCACCCAGCACTGTTCATTGACGCAGCATTACGTAAATCTTAAAACAGCAATTCTATTCTTCACACAGGTTGATGAAAGGTGCAAAAAATACTGGTTTATTATATAAAACATAAACAAGATAAGTGTTTTTTGGACTTTGTGCCAGTCTCCGATTTGTTGATAGACACCTTGCAGTTAACTTTGAATCCAGCAATTTTGTTTGCCATTAGAGGGATTTGAGAATAGCTGTGATTTGCTGTTCTTGTTAATAAGAGACTTTCCAAAACTATTCCAATACCTTCTCAAATTTTTATATTTATGAACATGGAGCGAAATGCATGGTGTAAGCGTAGCAAAGAGGGGGGTAGCACATGGAGGTAGAGGTACGAGAGAAGGTTGCTCATTCAGTTCTGGCGACAACAGCATGCCAGCGGATCGTCAGTTGCAGGACGTCTGGCTGTCATCGCTGGGTCACAGGGCCTGTGAATCTAAGTAACAAACATCGTCGGCCAATTGTCCTTAGTGGGGGGGGGTTTTTTTATTTTGCAATCCTGCATATAGCTGTCTTACTCCTCGTCTCGCAGGCACGGCATCAAATGTCATCATCAGCATCATCAGCATTCTCGTCTCTCCAACTGAAGCAGCCAAATGTCAACCTCGTGTACCCACCACTGTGGATTAATCCATTTTCTGAAGACTTCTTTTATGGAAAAATGCGGTTGGGTGTCAGAAGGCATGTTAAAGGATCAAGAGGCTAAAAAGGATGCAATTTATTGCTCTGCGCAGTTACTGTGCCATCAGAGGTGGTGATGGTAAGCGGTCAATCGGCAAAAATCCCGGGCGGTCGGCAAAGCAATGCAGTGCCCCTTAATGTAGCCCGCAGCTTCTGGATGCGAAAGTCAGCCGACCAAGTCACCTGTGGTGATGATGATGATGACAATATTGCGGATCCATCATGGTCTTTTCACGTAAGAACTTTGTTGCGAGCGGCTTCATCAGTGGACGAGGAGGATAGAGATGGGGTAGTGTCAATACGGGTCCCGCCACAATAAAGGGAGAGGGCGGTCGCAGAAGTCCGCTGATATGATTTCCGCCAGCCACGGTCAGCGCAAAACCCCGACTCCTGCTTATCGCGTCAAAAAGGTCCAGGACCTCTCAAGCCTGGGGCCTTCTTTGGAGCAAGCCTTGATTCACCCAGCGAGGTCATTATGCCGCCTTTGCGTAAACGCATAAGTAGAGGGCAAGGAACCTTCAGTGTTAACCCCCACCACATGTTAGTCACATGCAAGCGATGCATGGGTTGAAATGGAGGGAACACTTGGCCCAAATAGGCAGACCGACGCCGGGCCTCCACCACTGTCTACACTATGTCTCCGCCTCTCTCCTCCGCCACACCAAGCGTTCTCAGCTGCCCATGTCTCTCAGAGTCATGACAGGGATCAGCCTCCGCTTCAGGCTTCCACCGTCGCCCGTAGTAACCAGGGCACACACCAGTGACCCATTGCCATAACCCTTTCTCCTTCCGCCAGTTGCGCATGCCGCCGTACAGCGGCCAGTTAGCAGCAGCCTTCTGTCTTCCAGGTTTGGGAGCAGAAGAAAAAAACACTTTAACCCAAAACCATCCAAAAGCAAAGCCCGAATGTCGGCATTGCCTAGGCTTTTGGCCTTGGAAATGTTGCCTTTCCGTTGGTGGACAAGATGGGTTCCGCCACGTCATGGCCCTCGCTTCCCCCAATAACAGAACAAAATGCAGAGCAGGCATTTCTTTGCCAGAAAAGCCGTCCGGCCCTGGCAGCCAGTGTAATCTAAAATTTTCAAGCGCGTTGTCTGCTTCTGTGTCCGGAAAAGTCTCATCTCAACCGACACTGGAATAGTAAGCACGGCCAAGGCCGCTATATCTCTGTGACAGTCAATGGGTGAGCTGGGTGGATGTCTCTGGGGGGTGACGATGGCTCTCAGGCTCGGCGGCACGTCTTCAAACCGCGGGATGGTGCAGGGCTCTTTCCCCAAGGGTCCTATGGTGGCATCACGTGCCCAGAGACACCAGGCCGCTGTTGAAATTAATCTTCCTTGGAGACGTCCACACACAGGTCAGGAGCTATATGGGACGGCTCTAAGCAACCGAGACCGAGCGCTGGATGGGTGACAAGAACCTTGTGCCAGGCAAGGTGGTGTGACGACTATACGGGCGAATAATCTGCTGGCCGCCTTAAGATCGGTAGGCTGGAGCACATCCCTTGCCTGGTCACATGTCATGAACCTTGTCGTTCCAGAAAGTATCTAAAGTGCTACCCGGGTCTGGACTGCTGTGAAGAAGGCCGAGGTCTGAGTCGCACTCTTCCGCGTTCGCACCTTCGTCGTCCCGCCTGGCTGCGTTGCAGCGTACAGCTCAGCCTCCCGTCAAAACCGTCTCATTGTTTGACGTGGCAACACGCTGGATTCCACCATCCACTGCTCAGGATTGTGGCAGCAGCGCAATGCCATTACGCAGTTCGAAGTGACACATGCCTGACTGCAGCGGTACGGACTCGGGTTGTTGGAACCACGAGAGTGGAGGAGGTGAAAGCGCTCTGCTCCATCCTTGAGTTATTGAAGATGCCACCAAATTGGTCAGTGCGGACATTGCCTTGTCAGCATGGCATTGTGGTGATCTTAGTTCTGGAACGATCGTTGGACACTCTGAAACAAACAGGTCCGCCAGCGACGGAGGAGGAGACCGGACACACGATGCGGACAGCGGAGCCTTTCTCTCCGTCAAATCACAAGCCCGACAGTTTCACAAATTTCATCGGTCTTCTTAGGCAGTGGTTCGGGGTTCCAGAGCTAGTAGCACGGTGGCGCATCAGCTCTCAGGGTGCATCATCTCAGGCATGTCAGGGCTGAGTTGAAGCAGTGCCGGACACCGGAGTGGAGGAGGAGGAGGTGGAGGTATTCCTAGACACCGATAGTTACCGACGTCCCTGCCTTGGAAAGAGGTTGGCGCGAATTTGGGCGGGAGGAGGAAGATGAGTGAAGATCAGTTTGCTAGTGCCCCTCGACCAGAGCTTGGGAAATCAAAGGCTCATTTCTCACTTGGGTCTGCTTGATGCTCCATTTCTCCAACATTGATCCTGCATTAGGCCATCAAAATGAACAACAGTTACTGGGTGGCACCCTCCTGGATCCCCGGTACAAAAACAAAAATCAGCGCTTTCCTTCCAACCACCAAATAGAGAGTAAAATGCGAATGGAGCCTTGCTGATGATCCAACTGGAGATCTGTTGCGTCTGCTTCACGTTCCCAAATGTCACGGTGGTAACAAATCGCGTCGTGACAGCAGTAGTAGGGCCAAGTAGGCGTAGCGGCAGCAGCAGGCAAGGGTGGCAGAAGCTAATGGGTGACCTCTGGCAATCTTTGTTTACCACCTCACACCGACGCATGCAATGCAGGCAACACATCCAACACACAGAGAATCAGCTTAGATCATGGTGCACTGATATCTGCGTCCTCAAACACGATGTTTTTGCATGTGTTCCGGACCCAATAGCTTATGGGTATCAATATGGGATGAATGGCCCGAGCTGGCTTCGTTCAGCCATAGAGGTGTTGGTCCATGCCCAGGCAGCCAGCGTCATATTCTGAGCCGGAACCTTCTGCACATGCTGGAGGAGTCATTACAGAACAAACGGCTCCGGCTTTCCACAGATAATGTGGATCGTTTGACTTTCATCAAGATGAATCAAGGCATGGATCTCTGTGAGTTGTGGCCCCAATTGCCGAGGTCAACATTAGTTGCCAGTCTAATTTCATTTCCGTTTTCAAAAAGATAGGGTACCTCTTGAAAACTTTTTTTTAAAATGATCTTTCTTACTGCAATTTTTATTCTCTTTCCAACAGTTCATTTTGTGGTTTTGCTGTGAGGAGACTGTAAAAGGACAGCAAGTTTCATGACAACAACGTATGCCATTTACTCACTTTTATCTAAGGAGTTTTGCATTGTCAATGGATTTGAGGTCAATGTTGCTGTGTGAATACAGCAAAAATCTGGTCCTTGGAAACAGAAATGTGACTTCTAAGTGGCATTTCTCCCTCACAATTTTTATTAGTGTGAGAAGATCATTTTTATAATTTTTTTTAGGGTCATGTTGCTGTGAGGGATACAGCTATAATTATGGTCCTTTGGAACAGAAATGTGGCTTCTAAGTGGCATTTCTCCCTCACAATTTTTAACAGTGGCTGAGAAGTCATTTTTATAATTTTGGGTAATGCTGCTTTGAAATGCAGCAATAGTACAGGTCCTATTATATAAATAATGTTGTTTCTAAGAGTCATTTGTGCTTCACATTGACAATAGTGCCAAGGGTCATGCTTTGAATTTTTGGGGCATTTTGTGTGACATGCAGCTATAATACAACGTCCTATTATAAAAACTAGTTGTTTCTAATCCGCCATTTGTTCATCACAATTTGTCAAGAGTGGCTCAAGGTGATGGTGCTTGTCAGAAACAGGAATAGTAAGGGACACTGTTATGGACACATATTGCAAAATGACTTGTTTTTGCAATGATCTTTAAACTTAGCTTATCAATCCCTGTAGTGAGACAACCCATTTAATACAATGAAAAAAATAGAACAAAGACATTTGGTGGGATTCACATCCTATTTTAAAAATGTGTTTTCTAGAAATTAAAGTACTAAAAAACTATGCATGTACAATAATAGCTGGTAAAAAAAATTCCTCTGAATTGTACAAGGGAGGTACAGGAAAAACTTGACCAGATGTAGGTTATTCAGAGGACATGGAGTATGGAGCAGGGACAGAGAACAAAGGTACAAGAGGACCTTTTCTCCAGCACGTGAGTAAAATGAGAAAAAGATGCCAAGATAAAGGGCACCTGGTGTTAACAGGAGCGTTAACCAACTGTATTTCCAAGTGAAGCTCAATTGGTCACACTCATACGGAGGGGAAGCGCTACCCAGGTATTTGACTGGGTACAGAGGGAAGGCTGGAGTTCTCTCAACTTGTTTTTTTTTTCGCTTTCCGCACTCTGCTTCAGCACGATACAGTTTCGTTGCTGCGTTCATCAGGGCATTTTAACTGCGTGTTTATAGATGACGGGACGCAGCATGGGCTTCTCACCGCACCACTGTACTCCGGCCTGGGTCATGCTGTGGCCCAGGACTGGTATAGTCAATGTCCAGTTCATATAAAAATGGTGGTGAAACGACTCCTTTTTCCGGCACTTTTTAAATGTGGGGGTCATGCAGGTTTGGGACTATGCTGGGCCCAGGACAGGATATAGTCATGTCCAGTTCAACTAAATAATGGTGGTTGAAAGGACTCCTCTTTTCCGGCACTTTTAAAATGTGGGGGTCATGCAGGTTTGGGCTCAGCTGTGGCCCAGGGGGACAGGTATAGTCAATGTCCAGTGAAATAAATTGGTGGTTGAAGACTACTTTTTCCGACATTTTTAAATGTGGGGGTCATGCAGGTTTGGGGTTGCTGTGGCCCAGGGACAGGTATAGTCAATGTCCAGTTCAAATAAAATGGTGGTTTGAAGTCTCTTTTTCCGGCACTTTTTAATGTGGGGGTCATGCAGTTTGGGACTCATGCTGTGGCCCAGGACAGGTATAGTCAATATCCAGTTCAACTAAAATGGTGGTTGAAAGACTCCTTTTTACGGCCTCTTTTTAAATGTGGGGTCATGCAGGTTTGGGCTCATGGCTGCGTTCCTGGACAGAGTTATTCAATGTCCAGTTCAAGAATAAACTAACATGATGGTTCAATATCATACTTGCCTTCTGGCACTTTTTAATTGTGTAATGCAGTTTAGGGTCAGGCTGTGGTACAAGACAGGGATAGTAAATGGCTGTGACTTTTTTTCTGTGACTTTTATAACCTAAGTGTGTTGCCTAAGATGGTAGCACGTATCCATTTGACTGTTGTGGATGTTAATTTCAGCTTCTCCAGCCCTTGTTTGGGGGGTAATAATGAAAGGTTGTTGTTGCTCTCCCATAGACTTTAATGGTCATCGCGCATAACGATGCTCACTATCGAAAAACTTATCGATAGCGGGTGGGGGAGCCGACTTTCGACTATCGATCGATCTCGATAGCCTAACGCAATCGACTGTAAACACTTAGAGAAACACACTTAAATGCATATCTATCGATATGCTTTGAATGTCTAGTTAAGTATACACCCTTAAAACTTAACACACATGTAAAATAGTAAAACAAAAACTGACCAAGGGGATAGGACAATAACTAATGAAACTGAAAAAAATGATTGCAACCCTATCCACAACCCTGAAAAATGACAAAATGGGTACTTACCCTCCTACGTTGGCGCTCCAGTTCCTTGGAACAAATTGATAGTAGGGAATGTAATTCACGACCAATCACAATAATACAATTTAGTTGATCGCTTGCTGTGACAGGTGGTTCCCGATAGCCAGGAGGAAAGCGAAAACTTCCACTTGCCATCTTAAAATTCTTAGCAGCTGTAATCACAATGCTTCTTTGTTTTGTAGCAAAATGATCTGCTTCAAAATGGTTTTTAGTGACCTTTAAATACTATAGAAGGGTGTATTTTTTAATCATGTGACTTAAATTAACCTATTAAAATTTTATTTTATTATTTTTATTCTTTAATATTCTTAATATATTATTTTATGGGGTGGGTTTAGGATGCTATAGGTTGATTTAAAAAAAAATGTTGCGACAGGTTTCTTTAAATCGTATTGTCACGGATGCCCTGCGACCTCACCCCGGGGTCGGGCCACCCGTGCCCTGCGGGAGCGGCGTGGGAAACCCCATGTGGGCCGGGGGACGTGCTCGTTTCCTGTTTTCCCCCCTGCTCACTTACCAGCTGCGTTGCTGGGTTTTTTCCCTCGGATGGCGGTCCCGCTCACTGGGGCGCGCGCGGCATGTTAAATTTAAAAGGGGTCAGCGCCCCGGGTAATTTTCCCTATTCCCGGTCCTGCCCCTTTTTCCTCCCCCTTCCTTTCTCCCGAATTTTAGTCCCCTTTTGCTATTAAAAAATTTTTGCAGTCTCGCCCCCTTTTCCCCGGAACCGCCTTCTTGCTTCGTCCCTCGCCAAAATATTTACCGCCTGCCCTGCCCTTACCCCGCCGTCCCGATTCTCTTCCCTAACGATTTGTACTCGCAAAAAAGCGGGCTGCCACTAAAGAAGTCACGTCAGGGGTACGATGGAACTCCCGCCGCAGAAAGTCCACCCCGCTTTGCGGGGGTTGGTAATCCCCGGGACCTACTTAGATTCCCTCCCTGGTGTGGCTATACGATCGCTTGCGGTGGTCCCTGGATCCACAAGCTGAGTGACAAATATTTTAATATAGGGGGTTTTATGATTTCACATAGTCAAATTAACAATTTTAATTTTTGGGGGGTTTTAGGTGGCATAGTTAATTTAGATAAAAATAGAGTTTTTATAGGTTGATTTAAAAGAAATCATATGGAAAAACGCATCCAAAACACATTGCAGATGCATTTTTGGATATGTTTTTTGGATGCGGTTTCAGACTGCTTTTCAATAAATTAACCACCAATCTTTGCGCAAAACTGTGCCCCAAAAAACTTTTAAAAAATACCCTAGTTTTTTCCCAATGATTTTTTTTCATTGCCGTTAAACCCAGCTTACAGTTTTTCCAAAATTTTACTTTTAATTTAACATAACACGTACTTTTTTGTACTTGCTGCTTAAAACAAATACTTGTCTTATGTTTTAATTCACCTTTGTATATCTTTGTCTGACAAAAATGTGTTGTAAAGGTGGCGTAAGTATACATTCAGACTGAGGAGCAATCAGTCACCACTGGCCTCCTCTACTCTCAAGTAGGAAACAAATGAACTGATTGAAAATTAAACGTGACCCGTTAGTTCTCTGTAGCGCATTTTTAGTTGTGCACAACTCTCTGAATGCACAAACAAAACTACATGTACACCATACATGAACTTCATATTCACATTATAAATACATCTACACCCAAAGGCATCATATGTACGTAAAGGGCCTTATTTATCAAAACTGTCTAACAGTAACACTGTCTTATATTTTTCCTGAGCAGTTTAACCCCTTACCGACATTAGACGTATGAGTAGGTCTTGATGCTGATGAGGGGCTTTGTAGCAGGATCGCAGCTAACACTCAGCGGTTACAGCGCACTGAGTGCAAAGATGGCCACGGTGTCTAATTCAATGAGAAATGGTGCCGAGCACCGTTCCGCACTGCGATCAGGACATCAGTGGCGAAATTGCAGGGCCCATATCACTTAACATGGCAGATGGAAGCCTTGTGAAGGCTTCCAGTGCTGCCATGTTTTCGATTTATCTACTTCCGGCCCCAGGCAGGAAGTGTGGAAACCGCCGTATTGGTACATCCTAATGCATTGTCTATACAAAGCATTAGGCTGTATAAAAAATTGTGCCATCTAGTGGTGAAGCCCCTTAGGGGGACTCAAAGTTAAAATTAAAAAAAAATGTTTTAAAGTGTAAAAAAAATTGCTCTTTTTGGTCTTTTCACATCCACTAAAAATTGGAATTTAAAAAAAAAAAAAAAAAATTGCATGTATTCCAAACTTTTAGCAATAAAAAGTAAACGTCAGCTTGCAAAAAATGCCCCCTCACTGACTTCCGTAGGTGTTAGTAAAAAAAGTTATTGGTCACAGAAAATGGCGCCATAGCACAAATTTCAAAAATAGAAAATGTTTGAAATTTTTTTACGGTACCAAAAACAAAACATTACATAAACCCTACATTTTTGATATTGGCGGATTAATATCAACCTGTGGAATACAGATAACACATCATTTTTATCGATGATTGAACACCATAAAAGCAAAAACCCACAAACATGGCACAAGTAAGTTTTTTTCACACTTAGAATTTTTTTGCGGTTTTAAGTATATTCTATGATAATGTGAATAACATCATTGGAAAGTACATCCTGTCCTGAAAAATAAAAGCCCTCATATGTCTATGTAGGTGAAAAAATAAAAAAGTTATGGCTCTGACAAAAAGAATGTCTCTGTCAGAAAGGGGTTAAAAATAGAAGCTTGGTTCTGTTTGGTGTCCATTGGCAACATATGCAGTCTTACTGCTAGACAGTTTGGAGGAAGGGGCCCAAATTGCTCATAACATCCATACATACACGTAATATATACAAATGTGCATTGTGACTGTAATATCAATACTATAGTTTTGTTCCGTCGATTGATTGTCCCTTTCACTATAATCCAGCTAATTCCGACTCTGTGTTGAACAATTTGTAATACAGTCAAATTAATTCACCTTCCCTTCATTAAAATCTGCGTTGGTCTCTATAAATATGCTTTCCTATGCTTCAATGACAACATTCCTCCTAAAGTATATGTTATGTATAATGGTTGTTACCCTGACACTGATTACCATTAGTTAGTTAGGTTTAATTATATTGAAGGACATATTACTTCCAAACAACTCGCACATAAACAAGAATCATTAGCTTTGGTAGCACACTCATCTCAAAACCCAATATTATATTTGTGTACCTTGTACATGCGCTATCAATGAGGCTAATTAACCTCTTGATTTAAAAACAAAAGCATCATTATGAGGAACGCATCGAGTAATCCTTCACACTACATAAGTTCCCGCGAGCTGAAGTGGAATGAGCTATGTTTACCTCATCTATTTTCTTACATAATTACCTCATATATTAATTGTTTCATTCCAGGCTACTAGTTCTTGTGAAGGTTAAGGGATCCGCCATGTTTTAAATGCGCTCTTATCCATCTGTTCATCAGATAAGAGATGCACATTTGTTTATCTACAACATTTTCGTTCTGTCGACTGAATCAAATGGAATCACAGCATTAAAAAAAACTCAGTTGTCACTTGTGATGACCACTGGACCACAGGCCTCTCGGGAACGATCTTGTCTTTAAGGTTACTCAAGAGATTATAATGTGTGTTGGGGGGAGGATTGTCATGATGTATTTTTTGTAATTTTGACATCTGTCTGGTGGGATTTGGAAAGATAGTTACAAGCCTCAGACTAACGAGAAAGATGAAGAGAAATTTAAAAACAAGCTACAGCATGACATCTCATTACAGTAAAATATAATGTATGCAACCGATACACTGCAAACTTGTCAGGGGAAAAAAATCATAAAGGATTTTCCTCCCTAACATCTAATAATCTGTAGATGTTATATTTTAGACTGAGGCAGAGCTTGAAATGGGCCTGGCTCAAGACGTGGATCAGGGAGCAGCGAGTAGTACATTTATAGATACAACCAAAGTGAGTACACCCTCCACATTTTTGTAAATATTGTATTATATCTTTTCATGAGACAACACTGAAGATAGTAGTCAGTGTACAGCTTGTATAACAGTGTAAATTTGGTGTGCCCTCAAAATAACTCAACACACAGTCATCAATGTCTTAATTGCTGGCAACAAAAATGACCAACCCTAAGTGAAAATGGACAAATTGTGTCAATATCTTGTGTGGCCACCATTATGTTCCAGCATTGCCTTAACTCTCTTGGACATGGAGTTCACTAGAGATTCACAGGTTGCTACTGGAATCAGCTTCCAGTCCTCAATGACGACATCACAGAGCTAATGGACCTTGAGATCCTTCACCTTCCATTTGAGGATGCCCTACAGGTGCTCAACAGGGTTTAGGTCTGGAGATGTGTTTGGTCAGTCCAGCACCTTTACCCTCATTTTCTTTAGCAAGGTAGTGGTCATCATGGTGGGTGAGGTAGTCGTTTGGGGTTGTTATCTTTCATTTGGAATACTAGCCCCAATGTGCTCACCATTTCCAAGGAGAGGGACACATGGCTGCGCTGCTTCAGCAGTATGTCCCATAAAGCTCTAAAAATATGTGCAACTGGATCACGCAGCGGTTTAATTCTCTGTATTTAAGAGAAGCCTAGACCATAGTTAGATGCAACTGATCACAGGTTTATAAGGATGACAATTATACAAACTCTTTTGTGTGAATTATACTTAATTTATACATTTTAAATCGTGGTGGAAGGTGAAGTCACTGGAGTCATATATTGTTAATAAAATAGTACCCAGAGGTTTGAGAATTAATTTCATACCATCTCCAAGAACTAGATCAAAAGAACTATTGGAGAAGTGGGAGGAGGAATAACATAATAGTTCCCTTAAATTTATGCAAATTCGTCTTAATGAGGAGAAAAAATTATATGACACAAGCACGAAAGAATTAAAAGAGAGCTCGAGGAAGATTTAATAGACAGGAGCAAATTTTGAAAACATCTGTTGAACGCTTCTATATGTTCCTCAAAGAGAGATATAAGTAATTTACAAAAGATCTGCAAGAATTTTGTGAAAAGCTATCATATAATTTCATGAGTGAACAAAAACAATATACATCGAACCTTCCTCCTCCGATCCTCAATCATCAGATTAAGATATAAGGAAAACATTGAAATGGACCCCTTTATTCAAGAATCAAATAAATAAAAAAAAAAGTGGGGGGCGGCATAGTTACAAACTAAATTGGTCTACAAAATGACAGTGTTGGAAAAGGACAACATCTTATAGGCCATTTATGGGACCTTTGGGTCCATATGGAGATTCTGGAGTTTCCAGCTCTTTCTCACAACAACCATTTTTTCTGGAACAAGTAAGGGGGGACCTACCATTTAAGAGAACGGATACATACCTGAGCGATGAATCCCCCAAACTAGAATAAAACCAGATAATTTATCAAACTTTTAGTGTTGTCTAAAGGCTTGAATTTTGTACCTAACACCACATACAATGCCTTCAATTGGATTACGGATACTCACTTATTTGTGAGAAAAATCAAATGCCGAAAAAATTTTGCCAAGAGGAATGCTGAAATGTGCCAAAAATATGGAATTACACAAGATTATTTGCTGGGAGTAAAAACCTTAGTAGGTCTATTAAATGAGAAAGTTCAGAAAATAGGAACTGACCCCTTTACAAATCTAGCTAAAACAAGTTCTAGAATGCCACCTATAATGGAACTTGATAGTAATATGGATATTTTTTTTACAATTGGTAATACAGGATCTTGAAAAATTGTGAGCACATGCCTATTCCTTTATCCCAAGTATGAAGGATAAGAGCTTTGAGCACACTTGAAAAAAATAAACTATTATTAATAAACCATCTGATTAGGGGGTAATTTGGTGATTTTGGACCATCAAAAGTATAAAAGGATGTCTCTGGATATCCTCTCGGATAGAGAATTTTATAACATACTAGATTGAGATTCCACTGATGCATTTACATTGGAGCTAAAGAATATTATATAGAATTATATCAAAAGTGATCATGAGTTCATATAGCTGAGCCACAGACACCCACATTTTACACCATCTCTAAAATTCATAAAGGACTGAATCCTTTAAAGGGACAACCAATAGTGTCCGGGATAAATTCGATCCTCAAAATGTGGATATATATTTGGATAAGACCCTTTTCTCCTTTGTAGAAAGTTTACCCTCCTATGCAAAGAACACAAGTGATCTTTAAAAACAAATTGAGGATATTGTGGTGGAACCATCAACTATACTGGCCTCTATTGATATAGAGGCCTTAAATAGTTCTATTCCTCATAATAAAGAAATTATTTCTTGCAGACAAGCAGAATACAATATTAAAACCACAATGGGTGTATTTTTCAACTTTTAACATTTATTTTGACCCATAATAATTTAATTTTCACTGGGGCTTCTACCACCAGCTCAGGGGCACAGCAATGGGGAGCTTGTGTGCTCCCACAAATGCAAATCTGCCTCTGGGTTGGTGGGAGGACACCGTGATATTTGGGGACAATGATGTCATATGGAGCAGCCAGATACAATTCTGGGGAAGATACCTAGATGGCATCCTTGTCCTCTGGTCAGGATCCCCAGAATCTTTTGGAGATGTTGTGAAACCCCTTAAAATTAATAACTTTGGCCTCAAATTTACACATGAAATAGGGGGTGACATTTTAACTTTTTTGGACTTAAGAATCTATAAAAGCAGAGATGGTACATTGAGGACAAGTATCTATAGGAAGCCTACTTCAACAAGCAGTCTTCTACAGTGGAGCAGTTATCACCCCATCCCCTTAAAAAGGGGAATCCCTAAAGTGCAGTCTATCCACTTAAGGCGGAACTGCTCCACTCTGGAGGAATTTAAAAGACAGGCTTGCATTTGAAGTCTCGATTCTTAAAGAGAGGATATCCAGAAGAAATTTTAAGAAATGCATACCAATATGCTCTTATACAAAATCGATCATAGTTGCTTGTTACCAACAAGGTAAAAAAATTCTGACAATGAAATATCAAGAAATATAGGGACTTATGACAATAAATCTAAAGGGATTCGGACAATCTATAAAAAATATTAGAGTATATTGAGATTGGACCCTGAACTGACAAAAATCATACCTAAGTACCCGCAATCAACTTTAGGCAAGGACGCTCCCTTGTAGTCTGTTTGGTCCACAGCCACTATTCCATATAACAATCAACAGGAACGTGGTTTGAAAGATGCCCTGTGAGAACGCATCCAAAAATGCATCCAAAAAACACTCTGTGAAAAAGCACCCTAAGTATGACCTTTTAAGTAATACATGTGATCCCATTTTCAATGATTTGTGCTTGAACCAGATCAATGTCATCCTGGATCTAGTGCAAAATATATCTCTTCTAACTTCCATGTACCATTTAGAATAGTGGTATTTTCTTATGTACAAGAGCCTGCATGCAACCGCTACACCACACCCTCAACAGCTATGCCCCAGAGCCAAATGATAAAGCACAAATAAGTCTTCAAAAACTTTAACATCTATAAAATAAAGTTCATGTCTGATAAGATTTGGTGCCTGGCTCCAATGAATGAGGGTTAGAGTACAATGTTCTTTGTTGGTTAAAAGTTAAAAATCTCCCGGGGTGTCTTGAAACAGAACACAGAAATCTTTGACTGCGAAACATGTAGTAGTAATGTTTTTATTCAGATGTTATCCAGTTAGCTCTGCTTTATTACTTGCCTGGAAATGAGGAGGCCAGTCCTCTCCCGCTGAGCACTTATGTTATTCAAGCATCTCATTTATCTAGTTGTATTGTTGTTATTCTGTGTTTGTAAATGTAAGGAAATGTTATCTTTTCAGGATGTGTTAAAGGACCCAGAGACAACAGCAAACAGAGGCAAGAGTACAGGAGAAACATTGTGCTAATTCTTGGAGCGGACACAAAAAAATCTTTTCAACCTCTCTAAAGGATTCCAGAAGCTATGCAAATACATCCATTTTTAATTGATTAGACTGCTGCCACACATTGATGAATTAGCTTATTTACCATTGCATATGGGTGCTTTCACACAGTGCAATTTTAAATGGGGTTTTGCCAAGAAGTGAGTTCCTCACCTAACAGGCTGATACTCCCCTCTTGAGGCTTGAAAAAGGAGTGTTGTGTTTCTGTGATGTCATCACTCCACCTCCCATGCACGCTCCTGATATTCAGTCTCTGTACTTGAGCAAACATGTTATTTGGCTAATCCACAGGGAATAACTGTATTGTGCACAAGTTTCTCCCTCTTATCTGCTCAGGAGAGAAGATAAGATCTGAGCAGGTAGTGTCTTTCATTTGTTCAGGAACTGCTGCAAGGTGGGAGAGGAGGGCTGAGCAGGGAGCGTCTGTATGTTTACTCAGATAATTACATTACAACCAGTGGATTCTCTATACAAAAGACACAGGATATTTTCTCCCCATTCCCTTCAAAGCTCATTTATGTTCCCTGCC
Source organism: Phyllomedusa bahiana (assembly GCA_025379985.1). Taxonomy (NCBI): domain Eukaryota; kingdom Metazoa; phylum Chordata; class Amphibia; order Anura; family Hylidae; genus Phyllomedusa; species Phyllomedusa bahiana. Next base: position 80,069 of record JAODAL010007666.1, read on the forward strand.
ATCAGATAAGAAGTGTAAACAATGCAAGCACAGCCAGATCAGCTCCTGTGAGCACCAGGTCATGTCTAATGTAAACTGTCAGGAAACTAAGGGCATGTACGTCAGGCTGTAGCTCTCAGAGGCTTCACTTTTTTTAATGACATACATTTAAAAAAGTGATTAAATACCCATTTTGGAGGATCCCACGTGAACATTAGATCGTGGCAAAACCCCTTTAACTGCACTCCAATTATGTGCCTTTATTACCAGGAAGCTTTTTTCACTTATCTTAACTGTTTGGAAAGTGAGTGATCATTTAGGGAGTGCGTAATCCTCAAGACTTCAAACATAGTAATTGATGACTTACTTGAAATACCTTTCTGAACAATTTAGACAACTGAAAGAAGCTTGCTGGTAATAAAGGCAGTTTAATTGGAGAGCAGTTAAAGCTGCAGCAAAACTGCGCTGTGTGAAAACACCTAAATGCAAAATGGTAAATAAGCTATCAAATGTTTTGATTATGACAACCAGCACAGAAAATAATTTTAAACGGGAGCATAACTAGAACCTACAGGGCTCCATAGCAAAATAAGATGGGCTCTTACCACCTGCTGAGGGGAGACAAAAACTGCAATATAACCAATCACTGACCAGGCACATTTTTATTTTATTTTGGTAAAAAACAGTTTGAACACTAATATGTTTTCTCACCGTTGGTTATTCTACTAATTTTCTGCCTTTTCCATGATACATAAAGCATTATTTTATGTAATTTCTACATTACCTGTTTTTGCTTTATAACATAAGAGGAAGTGGTAATCATGGAAAAAGTCTTTGTTTCTTTTAATTTAATAGCAAACAGTGGAGCTAAAATCAGCAAAGTCACTTTTATGTTCCACTCCATTTTTATATACAGTAGGTAATATATAATTTCAGGGTTTAGGGTTTAAGGAGGAAAAGGGGGAAAAGTTAAATGATTGTCCAAGATCATCTTTAGAGATGGCTGATTTACCCTGCCATTGGGATGGATTTATTATGGCAATCAAAAGGATAATAATGTTTTGAACTTTTGACTTTCAGGCTTCATATCTCACCTTCTACCACATGAAACCCCATATATTTGACAATCATCTTGGCTATATCATACATAAATTTGATTTGCACCTACTTAGTTATGCAGATTCTTGTCATTTAACTGCATTGTTACTATTTTGCTCCTTTAGGGTGGAACAATCTTTTTTTCTTGTGTACTACAAATTTCAACCTGTTCTCACATTCCCTAATAGCTCAGTGTGTTCTTAGGTTGATTCCAAAGTGAAAGGTCACTGGTTCAAATCAAGGAGCAACCATGAAGAAGATCTTCCAAGAAAAGAGAAACCGCATTATCCAGCTCATCGATAGCGGTCTCTAGGCCAAGAAAATTGCCAAACTGCATTGTGTGAGCACCATGACAGTTGGAAGAATACAAAAAAGGTGAAGAAGCCTCGACTTCAATATCGTCACAAGTGTCGGCTCGAGTTTGCAAAAGAGTACGAAAAGTGGAAGATTGGAAACGGGTGATTTGGAGCGATGAGACGAAAGTCAATAGACCGGGCTCTGATGGAGCAGATGGGTCTAGGAGAAACAAGGAAAAAAGGGAGATAACGGAATGAGAAATTGAAGAAACTGTCAAGTTCTGTGGAGAAAGTCTGATGATATGGGGATGTTTCACAGCCAAAGGCGTTGAATACTTGACCAGGATCAATGGTGATCTCAATACTGAACTATATGTGAATATTCTACAAGATACGTTACTTCGTGCACTCGAGAACTATGGGTATGAAAAGGAAGACACCATATTCCAGCAGGACAACAACCCAAAACACATTGAGATTGGAGTAGAAATGGCTTAATGACAATGAAGCAGAATTGCTGAATTGACCCCCACAGTTACCAGACCTCAACCCAGTCGAAAAATGTTGTAGAAAAAGCTGTATTCGTACCCAAGTGAGTCGTCAAGTATGCACCAATATTGGGAATATGTAGAAGAAACTCGGGATCAGATTTTGGTCAAGACATGTTTGAATCTGACCAAGAGCATGCCCAGAAGGATTTGGAAGCATTACATTGTTTAAATTTACAAAATAATAAAAATTAAAATTTAGATTTTTAGGAGTTAAACAGTAACAATGTAGTTACATGACAAGGATATTGCATAACTAAGCATATGCTACATAGCTTCAAAGCAAATTTATGTATGAGACAGCCAAGATGATGGTTTATAAGATGATGGTAGTCTCACGTTCCAAGCTGTAGTGGTGAGATATGGAATCTGAAAGTCAAAAGTTCAAAACGTTGTTACCCTGTTGTTTGTCAGTATAGATAATAGTTTTATACATCAGAGCATTAAGTCACCAATTGGTAATTTTCTTTATAAAAAGATTCAATGTTCTTGCACCTGAGTGGGCTCCCTTAACCCCAGGAATCCATAGCAGTTACTACAGCTGCTACAGTTATATTTATACCTATGTTTCTCATGTACATGACCATTGGTCCAAAGGGTGGATAGAAATTGGGCAAAAATTACTGTTTTGTTACCATGGATTATCTTGATCAATGGCCATTTTTAGTTGTTTCACCTGGCATACCTGTGCATGTATTACAGCCTTGAGGTAAATTATCACAGGATGGAAATTATGTGGATTTTCCACAGCAGAATACAGTAGCAGGCAAGTGATGAGATTTCAGAAATTGACATGCAGAGTTTTTAATCCTCAGCGTGTTCATTTCTGTTGCATACTGCTTAAAGATTTGTTGAGAATTTTTCCAATTGGGGAAATCCTAATCTTCAATAAAATCTGCATGTATTATTGCACGTACTATTGAAGATTTTGCTGCTGATTACCCACATATCTACAGCAAAATACATAACTACAGATTACATAACTATGCACTTCCCTGAGTAATCTGGTGGACAATAGGGAAAATCTAAGCTAGTAATTGTGAGTTGGAGGCATGAAGATAATTTAACTTGTGCTGTACATTACTAATAATGTTTGGATCCTTTTATAAAAACTCTTATCAGTTTTTGACCATCTATAGTGACCTGGAGTAGGTCAGGCAAAAATAGTTGGGTCAAACCTAGACAGTTATTACAGTCTGTGGCAGCTTGAAATTTTAAATGTAGGATTTATCGCTATCTTTATTAGTTGTATAAATAAAAATTAAGTATTAAGTAGAGTTTGTTAGTACAGCTGAAGGAAACCGAAGGAAAGTTGACGATTTCCTCTGGCAAATGTGGTCTTTTGGATTGTAACCCTGTTATTTCACTCATCACTGTACTAAGTCCTTTTTTTGTACGTTTTCTTGATTGTAAGCCTGCGGATGTATCTACAACTGTTGTGGACAATGCCGATGTATCTCAGCCTGTTGTGCCTGCTGGGAAAGGCACAAATTTATCTAAAGCTGGTGTGCAATTAACAGATGTATCTAAGCCTGCCAATGTACCACAGACTGTTGTGGACAATTACAATTAGAGATGGGCGAATTTCCCGAAATTCGTTTTGTTCACTTTGCCGAATTTCTCGGCAAAAAATAACTTCTTTAAAGAATTATTTCGGCACGAATCCGTTAAAAACACTTTTTTCCCAGGCTGCAAGAGGGCCCTTGCAGGGGGGAAAAAAAAAAAGGGATTGGAAAAAAGTTTTTGCCTTTTTTTAAAATATGCAAAAAGGGAGTTTGGGTTTGGTCTTCATACAAGGGTTGTTTTTTAAATATGACTGCACATGATTGCCCGCTCTTAAAATCGCTTCACTCAAAAATTTCCCATGAGCATTAGAGGGAAAAAACTGCCCAAAAAAAAAGAAGGGGAATTTAGCCTGATAAAGTCTTCGGGGCGACGCTGGAAAAAAACAAGTGGGGGCCCTCAGGTGGAAAACATCAGGGGACAGGGTGGAGGTGACGGCGGAGCCACAGCTGATGAGGTCAAGAGTGGAAAAAGGGACATTTGGAGGTGGCAAAAACAGGGGGGCCCACGGGGGTTTGGGAAAATGACCCCATTTGTGTAGGTCAGGGGCAGCGGGCCAGGGGGAAAGGGCCTGCTTTTGGGGGGGGTCCCGGGGGAAAACAGGGGGGGGGCCAAAAAAATGACAGGGAGGGGTGTTTAGGTCACGGCAGCAGCCAAGCAGCAGCATGGGGGTCAGACAGTGGCAAAAAAGACTTTTCTGGAGGTGGCAAAAGCGGGAAAAATAGGCCACAGAGTGGCACAAATGACAGGGGAGTGGAGGTGCCCGGCGGCAGGAGCAACAGCATGAGGTAAAGAGGTGGCAAAATGACACGTGTGGAGGTACGGCGGGAGAACAGAAGAAAAATTTGAGGTCAGACAGGGGCACAATGCCCAAGGTGGAGGTGGGGGCCCCCAAACAGCCGGAAAAATGAGGGTCAGAAGGGGCACAATGACAAGGTGGGAGGGGTGGACAAATACCAGTTGGAAAAGATTTTTTTTGGTGGGCCGATGGGAAACTGCCAAGGCAGGTGTTAAATTGGCACCCCAAGGGTGGGTGGGGGGCTCAGAATAGTGGTGAGGCAGTAGTTTGAACCCAGACTCATTTTCATAGTTTGTGTAAGGCGTCATGGCTGATGTAGTCTGACCCCAAAGGGATTGGTGTGTGGAAATCCTGGCGATCCACGTTTGATTATTTTGAAAAAGGTCAGTCGTTCCACATTTCCCGGGGAACAAGCGGGTTCCCCTTGGGTAACGATGGCCCCCGCCGCACTAAAAACACCCGTTTGATGCCACACTCCCTGGCGGGCGGGGACAGCTTTACACTGAAAAATTGGCAATTTGGGCGGCCAAAATCCAGTTTTGGTCCCCCCGGTAGCCCAGGGATTTTTAAAAAGGGGGGTGGCGGGGTGTTTCCAAGTAGGCCCCAAATTTTGGGTTAAAGGGTCTGCTCCAGGTCCTGCTGCTGTGGCGCTGCCCTCCCCCCACTGGCGGGTAAAGGGAAAGCTGTCTTTCATTGATTTCTAGATTTAGGTTGCTGCTGAGGAGTTTGGTACTGCCCCGGGACCCCCCCCCCCTTTCCCCCGGCACCCGCGGGCAGTAGTACCGGTGAGGCTGAAAAACCCCCCCGGTCAGCCCTTTGTCAGAGGGGGGGACGATGCCGCAATGGGAAGGGGCCCCCAAACGGGACTATGGAGGTTTTCCCCCTATAGTTTTTGATTTTTGTCCTCCCTCTCAATAGCGGGGAAAAAAGGGGCTCCCATTTTGGAAGGTTTAGCGAGGGTCCAAAAAGGGTGGAGAGCCAAAAGTAAATCCCTCTCCCCGGATGCTGACTATTCGGCTGCCCACTAGCCAGGAAAATTCAGCTTGTGCGGGCCTTTTGAACAAGTGACCCCAGGGGCCCCCTTTGCTCCATCTCCACTGTAAAATCCCAACGGTGCTTGAGGGTCATCTCCCTCGTTTTTCCCTCATCTCATTTTGCTCCCCCAGCTGCTCCTGCTCCACCTTCTTGTCCCCTGGGTAAAAAATCCACTATTTCACCAGAAAAATGCTTCGCCCAAAGGCCCTCCTCCTCCTCCATTTAAAGTCCCCCCCGGAACCATGTGGCCCCCGAGATGTAGTCGCCACGTCTCAGTCCCCTCCCCCCAGACAGATTTTTTCAGCATTTTTTTTCCAGGACAAAAGCAGGGGAAAATGACGTTATTCTTTCCGTAGTCCGGGGGAACTGAAAATAACGTCGCCTACTCGAAGGGCCTAAAACAAACGGCAGGTGTCACCATGAGCTCCCAATGGCTGACATCAAAGTTCCCACAGGGAGTATTTTGTCTGCCTGGATCATAAAAAAAATCTTTTTTAAGGGCCCTTTTTTGTTCATACGGGCGGTCCAAATGTGCAGGCGGGAAATTTCCCAAAGGGTGGAAACAAAAAAATAGATTGGGGTTGGGGGGGGCCTTCTGCCGTTTGCAATCGGGGAGGGGGTTCCTGGCTTTGTACAAATTGGTAAATTTGCATCCCACAGTTTTCTGGCCTTTTTTCAGAATTTTTCTGAAGATCGGTGGAAGACTTCGGAAACCCCTTTTCAAAACCAGATTAAAACACCGTGCCCCATGGGGGGGCGCAGGGGCCCCATCCCCTCCTCGGGGGCCAGCGCGGACCCCTTTGTTCCCCCCATTGTCCGTCCCAAGGGTTCCCGTTTGCAGTTGGCGCGGAAAAAGGGCCACAAAATCTTTTTTCTTGCTGCATACGCAAAAGAAAGTTCCCCCCCTGTTTTAAACTTCTTTTCGCCGAGGCAAGCCGGGGTGTAGAAATGCGTGACACCGCTGTGCCCTACACATGTGGTATGATGGAGCAGTACTTGGGGGAGGGTGAGATGGTGGTGGGGGGGAGGAGGAGGGGAATTGGGGCAGGAGGGCCCCCAGTTTGACCCCGTGGAGGAAGGGAAAACCCGGGGTCTCCTGGCCAAGTTGTTGGTGGTTTCTGGGCCGGAAGGCCCCCGTCACCCGTGGGGCCCTAAAGGACATGTACTGACCCTGACAGTTACAGTCCAGAAGTCCCCGTGCCTTGCACCTTGGAAAAAACCGATAAGCCCAAAGGGGCTGGCCCCCCTTCTGTTCTACCCTATTTATGAAGTGGGTACTGCCTTTTTTTTGGGAAAGAAATTCGGCTTTTGGAAAATCTCCAAACTTGGGTTGGCACAAGCCCTTAGTTCTCTGAAGGTGGGAGGGGTCCATCATTTTGGGAAAAGGGGGGGACTGAAATCCAACCCAAATTGGCCGGGGGCCCCGGTCAGCTGCTGCCCCCTTAGGATGGGGTGGACGCATACTGTTGTCTTTTGCAAAACCCTCACTGAAGGGCCTTTTTTGGGGGGGGCGGGGGGGGGGGGGGGGGGGGGGGGGGGGGGGGGGGGGGTTTTTTTTTGGGGGGGGGGGGGCTGGGATGAGTAGCGAGGAGCCCGGAGCATCTGGACGGGAGATGATGTTTAAAGAGAAACCCGCTCCCTTTGCAGAGGTGGTGGGAGCCTTTACTGGCTGAAAAGGCAAAGCGGCCACTGGGCCCCTTGCTGGGTGCTGTGTTGCTGAGGCGGAGGGGGGACCACCACATTTTTGAGGGCCCCGTTTTTTCCCCGGCCACCGGGGGGGGGGGGTGCATGTGTTGACCAGGGCCCTGGTGCCCAAAAGTTAAACTCCCTGGCCACGCTTCACTTTCTGTTACAGATTCTAAAATAAACCCAAAATTCGCTCCCCCGGTGTTTAGCAAAGAACTGCCACCCTCCCCCCCCCCCCCCCCCCGTGGCGGGCCCCCCCCCCCGGGGGGGGGGGGGGGGGGGGGGGGTATCGGATTTTTACCGCCAAGTTTCGCACTGAGTGACTACTGCCCCCGCTGCCTGCTGAGCCCCTTTTGCGCTACCCTTTTTTGGGGCCTGGGAAAGGGGGTTTTTTTCCCCGTGGCGCTTGGGTCCCCCCCACCTCACTTTCTGTTTCCCCGTTTTACTCACGGGCCCCAAAAACCCACTTTGGGGGGGGGTGGGGGGGTGGCGCCGCTGCCTGAAGGGGCAAATGACGCCCTCTTCTCCTTTACGATGATGAAGCCTTGCCTCACCCGGTCCCAATGGGGGCCCGGGCCCGGGTACAAACTTTTCTATTTGTGTTTTATTATCATGCTGTCCCCCATCCCCCCGGTCTTTGGGATGCAGGAAAGGGTGACCCCTCAACATGACCCCCCATGCCAATCCTCAGCATCTATACTTTGCCGCCTACTGAAGAAGGGAAAGGGGTATTGGCCCTTCTTCTCTGCCAAGTAGTGTGATGCCCCCCCCCCTCAAAATTTTTCATCCCGCTATATAGTGGCGCGAGCCAGGGCCAAATAGTAGATCTCTGGTGAGGGGGAAACCCGGGTGGGCAGGGGGGTTGAGGACAGGGGAGGGCCGTTGGGCCCCCTCCCCCCGGCCCTGCCAAAAAATAAGGGTTGTGTTGACGGGTTTCCCCCCCGGAATCTTGGCTGGGGTTTTTTCAGATGGGCTTTTGGGAGGAAGTGGATTTAACCCAGGGCAAACCCAAACAAGAAAACCCTTGGGTTGTGGAAAAAACACGGGCCCCTAGATGACAGCGGCCCGTTGTGGGGCCCCACCCCAGTGCCCTGCTGCGTCGTCCCCTTGCTGTGCTGCGACCGGGGGCCCGGAATGTTTTTGCCTCTGCCACCCCGCAGGTAAAAGGGGCCGCCACCTCTCTGTCTACATACTGTTTTTTTAAAATGAAACATACTCTGTTAAATGAAGTATCTGAATGTTTAAATAAAAACCCTATATTTGAGGGCCAAATAAACCCCATAAAAAAGCTTGGAAACCCCTTGGATTAAAAAATTGCGCCCCAAAATGGGCGGGAAAAAAAAATTGACTTGTATTGCTGTTTAAAAACTCGGGTGTATTTTACTGATATAAAAGCACCAAAAAAGGGTTAATAAAACCCTTTGGTTTTAAAAAATGCCCACAGAATATCTTCTGTGGCGGTGAAAAAAAAAGTTTTTTTTTAACTGAGTACAACTGCAGAAAAAGTTTTTTAAATTTAAACCCCTGGATGTAAAATTGCGCCAAAGAATTTTGGGCCCCCAAAACTAGTAGCTTTTTAGGGGGTTACCAAAAGCGGTGTTTTTTTACGCCCCACCAAAAAAGAGATAAAATTGTAATTTTAAACCTTTTCTTGTGAAATTAAAGGGTACAAAAAAATGTATATATTTTGGCGTTGAAAATGACGGTTTTTTTGGGATCCCCACAGCTGGGAAAAAAAAAGCCCTTAAAAAAACCCTGGATGTAAAAATTTCGCCAAAAAATTGAACCCCCACAAACTAGTGCTTTGTAGCGTGTTACAATGCGGGGTTTTTTATGGCCCCACAACAAGAGATAAAATTTGTAATTACCTTTGCCCTTTTGAAAAATTTTGCTTCAGGGAAAAAAGTATATATTTTGGGGGTTGGGAAAAAGACGGTTTCTTGGGGTCAACGCTGAAAAAAACCCAAAGCTTAAAATTTAACCCCCGGATGTAAAATTTCGCCAAAAATTGAGCCCCCCACAAAAATAGTAGCTTTTGTAGCGTGTTACAATGCCGGTTTTTTTTAGCCACACAACAAGGGGAAAAAAATTGTAATTAACCTTTTGCTTGTGAATTTTGTACAGGAAAAATTTATAATTTTTTGGGGTTTTAAAATACGGTTTTTTGGGGTCACCACGGGTGAAAAAAAAACCTTAATTAAACCCCCCCGGGGTAAATTGGCCCCCAAAAATTGAGCCACCCCCAAACTAGTAGGCCCTTTTTAGCGTGTTTCAAAAGCGGTGTTTTTTTCGCCACACAAAAGAATAAAATTGTAATTTAAACCCTTTTCTTGTGAATTAGCTACAAGGGGAAAAAAAGTAAAATAAATTTTCGTTGAAAAGATTGGGTTTTTTGGGAAAAACCCCAAACTGAAAAAAAACGCTTAATTAAACCCCTGGGTGTAAATTCCCCAAAAATTGAGCCACCACAAACTATAGCTTTTTTGGTGTTACAATGGGGGTGTTTTTTTTTCCCACACAACAAGAAATAAAATTTTAAAACCTTTTCTTGTGGGAATTAAGGGAAAAGGAAAAATGTAATTTTTTTTGGGGTTGGAAAATGACGGTTTTTTTGGGGTCCCCACAAAAAAAAAAGGCAACGCTTAATTAAACCCCCCATGTAAATTTTCGCCAAAGAATTTAGCCACCACAAATAGTACTTTGTAGCGTTTACAATGGGGTGTTTTTTTTCGGAAAACAAAAAGATAAAATGTAAAATTAAAACCTTTTTTTTGTGAATTATGCTACAGGAAAAAATGTAAATATTTTTTGGGGTTGAAAAAAAGACGGTTTCTTGGGGTTTTCCCCCAGCTGAAAAAAAAACGCTTTTTTAACCCCTGGATTAAATTGCGCCAAAGAATTGAGGCCCCCCACAAACTAAATAAACTTTTTTAGGGTTTTCAATGCGGTGTTTTTTTTTCCCCACAAAAAGAGATAAAATTGGTTAAAAATTTAAAACCCTTTTCTTGTGAATTTTGCTCAAAGGAAAAAATTTATTTTTGGGGTTTTAAAAATGACGGTTTTCTTGGGAAACACCACAGCTGAAAAACAACGCCCTTAAAAAAAACCCCCGGATGGGAAATTGCGCCCCCAAAAATTTTAGGCCCCCACAAAAAGTGCTTTTTTAGCGTTTTTACAAGGGGTTTTTTTTTATGCCACACAAAAAAGAGATAAAATTGTAATTTTAAACCCTTTTCTTGTAATTATGCTAAAAAAAATGTATATATTTTGGCTTGAAAAAAGAAAGGTTTTTTTGGGGTAAACCCCAGCTGAAAAAAAACGCTTTTAAAAACCCCTTGGGTGTAAATTTTTCAAAAAAAGAGCCACCACAAACAATTTTGCCTTTTTAGCGTTTTACAATTTCGGGGTTTTTTTTCGCCACACAAAAGAAAATAAAAAATTTTAATTTAACCCTTTCTTGTGGGAAATTTTCTAAGGAAAAAAAGTATATTTTTGGCTTGAAAAAGAAAGGGTTTTTTTTTGGGGGTCACCAAAAGCTGAAAAAAAAACGCTTTTAAAATTTAAACCCCGGATGTAAATTGGCCCCAAAAAATTAGCCCCCAAAAAAAATTGGGGTTTTTTATTTTTAAAAAGGTGTTTTTTCAAAAAACAAACAAGGAAGGTTAAAAATTTGGGGAATTAATTTGCTTTGGAATTTTGGTTTAAAAAAAAGTATATATTTTGGGGTTGGGGAAAAGGTTTCGGGAAAAAACCCCCCAAAAAAAAAAAAAACGTTTAAAAACCCAGTTTGGACAAAAAATTTTAGCCCCCACAAAAAATTTTTCCTGTTTTTTAAAAAAAAAAAAAAAAATTCCCCTTTTTTTTTTTCAGGAAAAAATTAAGGCCGGAAAAATTTTTTTTGAAACAACAGTGAAAAAAAATTAATAACCCCAGCGCCCGACCCCCCTGGACCTTTTTGCGGTTTGGGACAAAACCCCCGGTTTTTTTCCCGGGTTTGGTTTAACCCCTTTTCCTTTTAATTTCCAGGAAAAAGATATGTTTTCCTTAAAAAGGTTTTGGCCCCAAGGAAAAAACCCCCAAATTCCCGGATTTTTTAAATTCCCCCAAAACCCCCCAAAAAATTGTTCACCCCGGAAATTTTTAAAACTTTTTTTTTCCCCTTCAAACCAAAAAAAATTTTTTCTGAAATTTTCCCAAAGGAAAATTTTTTCACTTCTTTAAAATCTTTTTTGGGCCCAATTTAAAAAAAAGTTTAATTCCCCTGGAGTTTTTCCCCAAACTTTTTTGGGGGGCCACCAAAAAATAAGGGCCCTTTTAAATTGGTTTTTTTTAACTAAAGGATTTTGTAATTAACCGCCTTTAATTTTGGGTGGAAAAAATTATTAAGGGGTTGAAAACAAGGTTTAATTGGGATTACCATGCCCTTAAATTTCCCAAAGCGCCCCGAAGGGCAAAAAACATTTTCCTTTTTTAAGGGCAAAAATGAATGGTATTTGTATTGTAAAACGCTTTTCTTCAAATGAATACAACAGGAACTGGCTTAGATCCCCCTTGTATATTCAATGTGCTGTGAGCATATAGGATTTAAATGTATATGCAGCTGCAGTGGACGCACAATGGATTTCAGATCCCATACCCAAAAAAATCAGAAATAGAACGTTAAGAGAAGCAGTCTCTGAGACAAGCTGAGACACCCCACAAAAATCACTGTATAAAAATCAGTTCTTCAGTAATAATCAGCCGCGGCAGCACCTTCCCTGATCAGTACAGTGAGAGCGGTATGAGCTCCCAGCGCCGCGCCCGGACTTATATAGTGCGGTGACGTCACAGAATCCCGCCGGTCTCTGATTGGCTTCATCTCTGCACATGTCATGCAGGATATGCCCTTCTTCCTCCCAAGTGCTTTGCCCCATGTAGCGCCCATGTGCTCGCAGCCATTTTATCAATCAAAAGCACACTTCTTTTCACCCGAAGTACCCCAAACTTCTACTTCGTTCAGAACCGAATTTTTCCTGACATTCTAAACGAATTCCACTTCGTTAGAATCAATTCGCCCATCTCTAATTACAATGTATCCAGGCCTGAGAGTTTTTCTCAGACTGTTGTGTGGAACACAGCCATCACTAGGCCTTTTATGTGTGATACTAACAGGCCAGTGGCTGTATCTACACCTATAGGCTGTGATATTATATGCTAAGCTGTTGTTTCTAGGCTTTAACTGTGGGATACTCTATGCCATTATCTTCCCACACAGCGACCCTCGTCAGGGCAGAGTAAAACATTTTCTTTGTAGTGTGATATCCACTGGAAGGCAGTTGTATATAAGCCTGCTGATGCCTCTTAAACTGTTGTGTACAATGAAAATGTATCTAGACCTGCTCTGTATAATACTACCAACTGGACTAATGTATCTAAACCTATAGGGTGTGATATAATCTGCTGAACTGTTGTATCCAAGTCCACAGGGTGTATATTATCTGCAAAACTGTTGTTTCCTAATCTACAGGGTGTAATATTCTCTGCCAAACAGTTGCATCCAAGCCTAAACTGTGGTATATTCTCTGCCAAGACTATTAACCAGGGTCGGTAGTATGTAAACCTCTAGATACCAATTGCAGAGTTGATGTACAACTATCTGTGATAGTAGCCGCCCAGTGGATGTATCTCAGCACATGATATATGATACTCCAGAAATAGAAAGGGGGATACATGAAACTGATCTTATTATGGCCCCAGTGCCACAAAATCAGACTTAAACAGAGCCCTGGAAAACGGGATATCTCACCTGGACTATTTGTCATGTAGATGGACTTGTGAAATGTGCTGTGAGTCAATGTCCCATGCCACATCATAAAGGGGGGAAATGTAAGGAAAAGGAGTTTCTGAAAACAACTGATCATAAAGGAGCGGTGATTAAACCGTAATAGGGTCTGTTTATAACTGTCATAAAAACATGTATTATGTATATGGTGTAATAGGAAAGTGTGTCATGTACCATGTATCTCTTTGACTACAGATTGTTTAAGTATACCCCCCTCACCACAGATAAATTATGTGTATTCCTCTGTTTACAAGTTGGCTTATTCAAGCATTATTAACTACCGTCATGAATCTCTCTCAACCGCGTTTATTGAATGCAGGGGTAAAAGATTATCTCCAAACTGCAAATTTTGACATGGGGCATGGAGTTTGATCTACTTCAAAGAACTGCAGGGTCTGTCCATCAAACCCTATTATTTTATTTTTATTTTTGTGTTCTGTAAGCACTGTACCTTTTGCAATTAAAGCTTAAAACTTTAATAAGTTTGCTCCTTGTATGCTCTAAGAATCCATAGGTTTGATTATAGTGTTTAACCTTGTGACTACTGGAGAGCAGTGTTTGTGGGTGATGGAGACCTTTCCGCAGATTTCTTTTCTTTTGATTATTGAGGAAGGTGGTGGCATTGTATATTTTGGGGTGTCTGTACTGTGCTGGGGTATGAGTTCTGGTCAATTTGCCACCTGAGTGGACGGTGAGTGCAAATAAGATTGAGTGGAAATAATTTAACCCTTTTACAATGGCCCCCATGTCACCGGGTGGTAATTGTGTAGTGACAGCCCCCTCTCTGGGACCCTCAGCAATCAACTTCAATTATTGGGGAAAACTGGGAGTAAGTGTTCAAATCCCCTGCAGCAGCACAAGAGAAATTATGTATTACATATTCAAATCATAGGGCTGTGTGTGTGCTGCAGGACAGGACAGGTCCCCCAGTGGGAGAGATACTCTTCGTAACCATTCTCCACTCTAGCTAAGAGATGATGATCTCTCCTCAGATTTCCCTAATATTCATAATGTGTGGCATATTTGGTCTCCTCGTGGTTTCAAACAGGGTTTTTTTTTTATTCAGTTGTTGTGGCAATTTTTTTTGTATAGTTTTTTTTAGCCATAGCCAGAGGTTGATTGAAAAGGAATGGGATATACAAAAAAAAAGGACTCACACTTTTCCTTCTTGCTTGATCCATTTCTGGCTGTGGCTCAAAAAACTATATCAAAACATGCAATGGAATTTCTTCAAAAAAATGCTGAGTATTAAACCACCCTTTCAGTAGTCTATGAGCATACATCGTATCAATCATTTTTACAACATAATCCAAGTGTGGTCCATTTGTACTTTCTTGACTTAAAAAGTCTTAAAGGAGTGCTCCCATCTCACACATTGATGGCATATTGATAGGATAGGTGCGTGGGCTACACCTCAAGAATGGACATACTTGGCTGTACTTGGAACTACCATTAAAATCATTTGGATAGTTCCTTCTACCTCTCAGTTCTCAATTGAGACCTTTGGGTCTCATTTTCAAGATAGCTTCAGGTCCCAGAGGTGGGACTTGCATTGTCACACATTGTTGGTATATCATATTGATATGTCATCATTTTGTTTGATGGGAATACAACTTAAACACCTTATCGACACTGAAAGTAAAGTTATGTCCTAGTGTCTCTAAGCGACTATGTAACGGGATCGAGGCCAAATCTTACTACACAAACCATGGGTGCTGGCTGCTAATTGCAGCTGACACCCACCAGTAACAGCATAGAATTTAGCCGGCTCCATTCCGTGTTGTTTAACCGCTTAGAGGGCACATCGATAGCGGCGTATAAATGAATGAGAAACGGTGCCTCACATGATAGGAGGGGTCTGATCAGTTTACATGGCAACTGAAAGCCTTACGGCAAGAAGTAGTAAAACCGCCATTTTTCTACACCCTTTAGTATTGTTTATACAATAAAAAAGGGTATACACATGATCGCGCCCCCTTGGGGGACTCAAATTACAAGTGAAAAAAATAAGTTTAAAAGTGTAAAAAAATTAAAAATATCAAAAGTTCAAATCACCCCCTTTTGCCATTTTACAAATAAAATTAAATAAATAATAAAAAAGTTATACATATTTGGTAACACCGCATCCGAAAAAGTCCAATCTATTAAAAAATATCATAATTTATCCCATATGCTGAACATCATAGAAGAAAAGAAAATTCCAAATGCCGAAATTGTGTTTTTTTTGGTCATTTCACGTTCCTTAAAAATTGGAATAAAAGTGTTCACAAAAGTTGCATCTATCTCAAAATGGTACCAATAAAAAGTACACTTAAATCTGCAAAAAATGTACCTTTACTCCAGTCTATGGTCGCAGAAAGTGGCACTGCAAATTTGGAAAATGCTTGGATTTCTTTCATATAACTCAAACCCTACATATTTGGTATTGCCACATCATTTTTACCGAGGAGTGAACAGAGTAAAAAAAAATCCTTGCAGACATAGCACAAGTAAGTTTTTTTCCATCGGCTTCCCAGTACATTCTATGGTATGGTGAATGACAGTATTAGAAAGTACATCTTGTCTGACAAAATAAAAGCCCTCGAATGTCTATGTAGATGGAAGAATAAAAAAGTTATGGCTCTTGGAAGGAGAGAAGGAAAAAAACGGCATCTCAACCAAAAAATACGCTCTGTCCTTAACCCCTTCCCGACATTGGACGTATACTCTCTAACGGGAAGTGACTTCCCGCAAATGGATGTATGCATACGTCCTGGCGATTGCGCGGGCTTGCGGGCGAGCCGCGCAAGATCGCGACATGGGATCAGCGGTAAATTACCACTGGCTTCATGCCGCATCACCGCCGGCCAGAGTGAGCTCCGGCCGCGGGTGTTTAACCCCTTAACTCCGACGAGCAATTAAGATCGTCGGAGCTAAGTCGCAGGCAGGAGGAGGGAGCCCCTCCTGCCTGTTCCTCGGCGCGCTGCTACATGTTAGTGCAGCAACGATCTCCTTTCCAGACAGCCCGGGAACTGAAAGTCACTTCCCCAAACCGTCTGGAGTCACATGCCCACAATGCTTTGTGGGCATCGTGACTGACAATTGTCATGGCGACCAGTGCATAGCAACAATGTATGTTACTGGCCTGCTTTTTTAACAGCAAACCTTCAGAAGATCTGAAGATTGCTGTTATAAATCCCTTATGGGATAAGTTAAAATAATAGTGTAAAAAAAAGTGAAAAAAAGTAAAACACAAAAAAATAAAATAAAAACACGTACACCGCCCTTTTCCCCTTTACAGACGCCAAACGCCCAAAAAAAGATTCATATATAAATAATAGTACCATATTTGGTATCGCGCGTGCGTAACGACCTGTCCTATAAATGTGTCATATTAATTAAACCATACGAGTGAACCACTGTTCAAAAAATTTTAAAAAACAATCAAAGAATTGCCCGATTTTTGTTCAGCCGCTGCACAAAAATGGATAACAAAGCGATCAAAAACTCATTATAAACACCAAATTTGTACCAATTAAAATTTCAGATCATCACAATAAAATAAGTCCTTACACTCTCTGTATACGAAAATAAAAAAAGTTATGGTCTCAGAGACTGCGATGCATAAAAATAGTTTTACACAATAAATTCATCTTTTTTTTTTTAAAGATCTTGAACATAAAAAAACTATTTAATTTGGGGTATCGACATAATAGTATCGACCACCACAGGAGTAAGATAACTTGCCATGGTTATCTTGCACAGTGAGCGCTTGTTAAAAATAAAAAACACTTCCTAAGATTTGTCAAGTATTTTTGGTCTCCCTGCCTTCACAAACAGATTTAAAACTGATCAAAACGTCTTGTCCCAAACGAAAATGATACCAATAAAAAACTTCAAACTCATCCGCAAAAAAAACAATCCCTACACAGCTCCATACACAGAAAAAATAAAAAATTATGGCTCTCAGACTGCGACGATGCAAAACAGTGTTTTTCCTTTTGAATAAAAGTGTTTTTGTTGTGTAAAGCAGTAAAACATGAAAAAAAATATACAAATGTTTGGTATCACTGTAATCGTATCGACCCTGCTGGGAGTAAAGCTAGTATGTCAATTTATACCGAACGGTGACCGCTGTTAAAAAATAAAAATAAATAACACTACCTGGGAATGTTGCTATTTTGTTCAAATGCCTCACTAAATCCATAATAAAAAGTGCATCAAAAGCGTCATATGCCCCTTCATAATGGTATAAATAAAAACGTCAACTATCCCGCAAAAAACATGCCCTTAATCAGCAACCTATACAGAAAAATAAAAAAGCTATGGTTGTCAGAACAGGATTACATAAAGACGCAATTTTTTTAAAAGACTATTTCTATTGTGTAAAAGTAATTAAAAAACATAAAAAAAAACTATATACAATTCTTATCATTTGTTAATTGGTACCAACCCCCCACCATAGTATAAAGTTTATCTTGTTTTTTGATCCGACGTAACAAGTGAAACATGTTGTAAGAATGACCAAAGAGTGCCCCAAAACAAAAAAACAAACTGCGGAAAGAGGAAACTGTGTTTCCCCCCCCCACCCATTTTCATAGGCCCAATACTGAAAAAAAAACGATGGAACACCTGTGCGCCCAAATGCCACCAATAACCCCTAGAAGAGATCTGATGGGGTTGTTGAATCCAAAATGGCGACTTTGAAGATTTCACCTGTTCTGGTTTACTTTGGGGGCTTGCAACATGCGACATGCCCCCACAAAAATCTGCCTTCCAAAAGCAAAATAGCGCTGCCTCCCTTTTACCCTGCCCATGGCCCCAAACAGCAGTTTCCAACCCAATGTAGGGTATTGCCAAACTTGGGAAGAAATTGCGTGACAAAATTTTTGGGTGCTTTTTTTCCAGGTTCCTTGTAAAAATGAAACATTTCTCAGCTAAAATTGCAGTTTGTTGGGAAAAAAGCAAACATTTCTTCAATTTTCACAGCTTAACAATAAAAAAAAATGTGAATCAACTGTGGCGGTCTATATACCTCACTGGCAACGCAGGATATATCCTTAAGGGATGTAGTTTTCAAATATGGGGTCCTTTTTAGGGGAGTTTATTAAAGTATTTAGACTTAGGGCAGGTCTGGCAAACCTGATAATGGTGTCTCTAAATAAAATCGAAATGAAAATGGAGTACCCCAGAGTCCAGTAGGTGTCTACCCTACTCCGTGTTTGTGGTTTGAGCCCAAATCGCTCCCACTAGGGACACATATGGGATATCTCTGAAAATGGCACAGTCTGGGGAATCAATATTAAGTTGAATTTCCCTAATTACATCTACCGTGTTCTTGTGAATAATGGATAAAAATTGAAAATCTGCAAATAAAATGAAATTTTGAAATTTCAACTCCACTTAGCTCTTTTAATTCCTGTGAAAACACCTAAATGGGTTAATAAACTTCCTAATGCTGTTTTGATACTTTTAAGGGATGTAGTTTCTTAGATAAAGTCATTTATGGAGGGTATCTAACAATACAGGCCAATCAAAAATCAGTTATTTGAACTGGGACTGGTCCCTAAAAAATGTATATTGCAAATTTTCTTGAAAATTTTTAAATTTACTACTAAATTTCTAAGCCCCCTAAATGTTGTAAAGAAAAAAAAGAAATTTTAAAAAAAAGAGCCACATACAGTAGACTTATGGTTGATGGCTAGTTATAAGCTTCTTTGAGTGGAATAATATATGTCTTACACACAGAAATTTTTGAAGTTTGAAAATGGTAAATGTTTCAAATTTTTCACGATTCTTTGATATTTTTCACAAATAAACAAGGACTTTTTGGACCAAAATTTCTTACTATCTTAAAGCACAATGTGTCACGAGAAAACAGTCTCTGAATCACATGGATAGGTTAAAGTGTCAAAAAGTTATTCTCACGTGCAGTGACACATGCCAGATTTCAAAAATCGGCCTCTGTCAGAGAGGCCAAAACTGGCTCCCTTCAACACATGATATATAAGGAAATATGGAGGTCATAGAACAGGGGTGAACGACTTCCAGTACCTTTCTGTGCGGCCCCCAGCCATCAGACACAAACATGTTTTGTCTTCATACTTCAGAAAGTCATTTACATCTTTGGAGAGCTGCATTCAACTGATGACACTGTTAGGCCTCGTTCACACGGCTTATTTTGCCGCGGATTGGCACCGTACTGCGCGCCGGATTTGCGCTTCAGTACGGCGCCAATCCGTCGGAGTCATTACGGTAAATCCATGGTTCTCATAGAGAACAGTGGATTCCGTCCTCCTCCCCGCTCAGGCGAATCCGCGGGCGGGGAGAGGAAAGTGACATGCAATTTATCCAGGGCAATACGCGCGTCGATTATGCAAGTCTTATGGGGCCGGGGAGCGGCGCCCCCGCCGCGCTCAGGCCCCCCCCCAGTCCCGCCCCATATTAAAGGCGGATTTTTGAGCCCGATTGGGCTCACAAATCCGTCGGGAATAAGCCGTGTGAACACGGCCTTATGGTGGCCACTGTATGGCTGACACAAATATAGTGGGAACTGTATGGCTGGCACGATAAGGCTCTATGTGTTATTTTAAGCAACCTAAATGAGTAATCCAGTACAAAGGTCCACATGTAAGAAAACTGTCTAAGTCTAAAACTCCCTTGGTTGTCACATAGCAAACCAATCATGAAAAGCCCCTCTCATTTTTTCCAGAGCACTACTATAAGAATGAAATAGGAGCTCTGATTGGTTGCTGAATGGGCAAGAAGGAGAGTTTTAGACCTAGACAGTTTTCATACATGTGGCCCAAAGTTTTTTTTATATTATCTCTGGATGTCTTCCAAAATGGTATTTTTGATACAATTATGGCAGATCCACAAGATATACCATAAAAATGTCTGTTAGTTTCGAGACTCCAGAGAGGAGGATATATATATGTGTGTTGTTCTCTCTTGTTATAGTTGTAAACACACTTCTGTAACCCCATGAATTACAATACAAATAGGTGCCTGATATCCTCTTTTCTGGAGTACTGAGCAGCTGACCCTCCATTCTGAGCTCTGGCAAACCTTAAAGTGGAACCAAGATCTCTTAGTCATTTTTGGTATTTACAATTGAAGTGCCATAAAAGGTCTCAGATGATGAATACCCCTATAAAATTTTACTGTGGCCCCTAGGAGAGGTACACTATGGCAATGTTGCCATTGGAACAAAAATGTTGTGGACTTCTGTTATAGAAGAAGCTTCCATGCTCAGATCGCCCTCTTATTATGAGCTGGAAAGAGGTGAGGCTAACAGGAAGACACACAACCTCTGGTGAACTAAGGCTGTCCATATATAACAAAAAGCCATTATTAGATAAATGCCTAGTTTGTTGTTTTCTTCAGCAAAATAAGCTGCTTCCCCGTTCTCTTAGGCCGGTGTTCACACGGCTTATTCCCGACGGATTTGTGAGCTCAATCCGGCTCACAAATCCGCCGTGAATAAGGCGGCGGGGGAGGTGGGGGGCCGGAGAGCGGCTGGGGGCGCCGCTCTACAGCCCCAATTCAGACATGCATGTCACTTTCTCCCAGCCCGGCGGGATTCGCCGACGCGGGCTAGGTAGGAGAGAGGTATCCACTGTTCTCTATGAGTGCAGTGGGATTACCGTAATGACTTCCGACGGAATTGGGGGCGCCGTTTACTGCAGCGCAAATCCGGCGCGCAGTACGGCGCCAATCCGCGGCAAAATAAGCCGTGTGAACGAGACCTTAGGAGCTGTACCCACTGCAGCCAGCCGGTTGCGCTAAGAGCACCTTTATGAAGAGGATAGTCTTTGATGAGAAAATCACTTGAAAGGGGCTGTCCAGTGCATGGAAATGAAGTTTAAATGGGGCTGAAAAATATTTAAAAAAATGCTCACCTTAGGGTATGTGCACACGAACATAGTGCGGGTGTATAGCAGCACATACTGTACGCTCCGCTATATGCCCGCAGCTTCAGAGGCACGCGCTGGCCAGTGCATCCCTCTGAAGCCGTTCACTGACTTTCATCCCGGCACGTAATCGCCAGGAAGAACTAACATGTCAGTTCTTTCCCCGGGCACATATTGTGCGCTGGGGGAAAGAACAGGTAATCATAGCTCTCCATCCACCCTTACTGTCCACTGCTATTGCCGGTACTAAGCTCTCAAGGATCTGCTTCTGGGTTTTTGTGCTAACACAAAGGCATAGTTGCCAACTTTCGAAAATGAAAAAGTAGGGTGAATTAGTGTGGCGGCTGCGCGTTAGGCGGCGCGGCAAAAAATTTGGCCCATGGACACGCACCATCTTGTTAGTTTGCACGCCCCTTCAAAAAGCCACACCCCATTTCCACCTAACTGCATAAAGGCTTTAGAAGAAAGGCCCAGGTAGATGCCCTTATAGGCCAGGTAGTAGCCCCCATAACCAGGTAGTGCCCTTACAGGGCGGTAGATGCCCCCTCTGTAGCCAGGTAGTGGGCCAAAAAAAATTTTGTAGCAGGTAGATGCCCCCCCCTCTTTGTTAGCCAGGTAGGTGCCCCATTGTTAGCCAGGTAGGTGCCCCATTGTTAGCCAGGTAGGTGCCACCATTGTTTAGCAAGGTAGTGCCCCCATTGTTAGCCAGGTGTGTGCCCCCATTGTTAGCCTGGTAGGTGCCCCCATCTTGTTTGCCAGTTAGGATGCCCCATCCTGTTTGGCCAGGTAGTGCCCCATCTGTTTGCCAGGTAGTGCCACCATTGTTTGCCAGGTTAGATGTCCCCTCTGTTGCCAGGTAGTGCCCCTCTGTTGACCAGGTTGTGGCCCCAATCTGTTAGCCAGGTAGTGCCCCATTGTTAGCCAGGTAGTGCCCCATCTGTTTGCCAGTTAGTGCCCCATCTGTTTCCTGGTATTGCCCCCTCTAGTTGCGGTAGTGCCCCTCTGTTGCCAGGTAGTGCCCCATCTGTTGCCTGGTTAGTGCCCATCTGTTTTAGCCAGGTTGTGCCCCCTTTGTTGCCAGGTATGTCCCCTCTGTTCCAGGTAGTGTCCCCTCTGTTGCCAGGTAGTGTCCCACCTCTGTTTGCCAGGGTAGTGCCCCCTCTGTTGCCCGGAAGTGCCCCATTGTTTGCCAGGTAGTGCCCCCTTTGTTGCAGGTAGTGTCCCTCTGTTGCCAGGTAGATGTCCCCGCTGTTGCCAGGTAGTGCCACCTCTGTTGACAGGGGAGTGCCCCCTCTGTTGCCAGGTAGTGGACCCTCTGTTGCCAGGTAAGTTGCCCTCTATGTTAGAACCAGGTAGAGCCCCCAAAGCTAATAAAAATCAAATTAATAAAATCCACTTACCTCACAGGCTCCTGCAGCGCGGCCTGCTCCTGCCCGGATCTCTTCTGCGTGAGCTGGGGGAAGTGGAGACGCTAGCGCGCCGTCACTCCCCTGCGACCGACGCGTCACTTCCCCCTGCGCCGCTGACCTGTATGCACGGCGCGCACAGACGCCGTACCTAAAGGGAGAGGAGGGACAGGAGGGAGCGATCCCTCCTGCTCATCCCGCACGGTGTGACCGCGGGGGGTGAGCGGCCGTCGGCCGGCTTCACCCCTGTTTAGGAAGCGGGGTCCCGCGGAGCAAGAGTAGCGCCCAGCGCTTACTCTTGCGCTCGCGATTACATTTTAAAGGACCCCGCTGCCTGTGGCGGCACGGGTGGAATGCCAAATCCGCCGGGAGAGGGCGGGAGGAGGACCCAAATAGCGGGACCCCCCCGCCAACAACGGGAGAGTTGGCATGTATGCACAAAGGGTATGTTCAAAACGTAAACTGCAAGGCGTATTTCGGCATGTAATTGTGCTGAAATACGCCCGAAAGATACGATTAGAATAGCTATGAATTGCCTATACGGAAGCAGCTTTGGAAATTACCTCTGTCTTCCCTGATGCGTACTGAACGGCGGGCATGTCGCTTCTTACTAGCGTTTACGCACCGGGGATAATAAAAGTGAATAGGGCCACCCCTCTGCTTTTTAGGAATATATGCTTACCAGCACGTTCTCCTAAAACACCCGGTGTATACACTACGTGCAGCAATAAACCGTGTGAACATACCCAAATATATATTTATACCCATCTTTTGTGTGTGAGGACAATATCTCACAAATACAGAAGAGCAGATCCTGGGTGTTTTAGAGAGGCAGTAGTGGGGATCATGTAGGTATGTATAAATTTTGTTTCTAATTTTATGCAGCCAGGCCCCATTTAAAACTTAATTTTTATGGACTGGACAACTCCTTTAAGTCTAGCACCAAACAGTAACACAATGTTGTATGTGATGCAATCATTATGGCATAAGATATTCAGGAAAATAACTTCAAACGACTCTTTAGACATCTGAATATGGCAATATTCACATATGTGTTTTCAGGATACATTGCAAACAAAGCTGCATATATTGTGAGTGTACATGGCTCCGAGATCACGTCATAAGTCCATCAGGCATCGAGACAGAGGCAGTTTTAAGGTGCAAACGGTTCCTTCTGTATGTTTATTTACAGAAAACAAACGTATAGCAATAACATGCACAGCAATACAGGTGAAACATAGACAAAACTCCTGCTTGTCTGAGCACTTACTAAACATAGGCATAGTTCCCTCACTAACACCTTGTGAGCGACGTGGTCTTGGTGTATCAAACACTGTCCTCCTCCAATGTAAACACCTCCAGCCCAAATGGTAGACTGGCGTTGCAGCAGACACCCAGTCAGCTTACCTGCTGACCTTAAATAGGCCAGATAAATCCTGGCATGGAACATGGGGAGTAAGCATCCAGCCTACTCTTTGCTTACTCCCAATGAAAGGCCATCCTCATACAGACTAAAAAAACACAGTTCGGCTATGCACATCCAAAAACATTTTTTGAAAACAATAAGTATAGGTGCACAGTGGCGAGGCAATAACATACATCTATTAAAATTTCAGCGGCACACTAACAACTAAGCAAACATCAAGGCATATAGGAATTTGAAAAAATTGCATTTACTGCTAAGGAATATGAAAACCTGGGGTTCTTTGTTCACAATTTGATCAAAAAGTGTTTACAGTCCCTCCCAAAATGGCGTGCAGGGTGACCCCAGCAAAGGTGGAGTTTTACTAAAATAATAAACGTTACTCTCTGGGAGCTGTTTCAGACTCCACACCTTAGGGGAGTGAAAAGATAGCTATTGAATATCAGCACTGATTTAAATACCTATGGAGATGGGCGGGGTGCAAAAAGCCAATGAGGCCTCATTGGCTTTTTGACCGCCGCCATTCCATAGGTTTTAATCAGTGCAGCAAAACAAAACAATCCACAACCATGATGTGCAACCCCATGTTTCACAAGTTGGTATGGTGTTCTTAGGCTTCGAAGCTTTTCTTCCTTTTTCCTCTCAAAAACATAACACAATGGTTCATTATGGCCAAACAGTTCAATTTTAGTCACGTCAGGACTTCAAGGACAAGTCTCCAGGATTTGTAGGTCTTTTGTTCTGCGTGCATCTGCAAACGTTATCAGACTTTATATGTTTCTTTTGGAGTGTAATTGCTTCTTCATGGCTTTCAGCGTGGGCCTTTCAGCCCATGTCGATCCAGTACTGTTCTCATGTGGATAATGACAGGAATCTTACTAGCTTCGCCAGCCATCTTCACAAGGTTTTTTGCATTTGTTCGTGGGTTGAATATGCACATGTCGGACCAAAAACATGGTTTATTAACTGAGACACGAACCCATCTCTTCTCTGAGCGGTATGATGGCTGGACCATTCATCTGGTGTTTGTACTGCGGTTATAATTTTTGTATTAGATGAACGAAGCAACCTTCAGTAGAAGTATCTGAAAATTACACCCAAGATTATCCCTGTACAGACTTGTGCAAGCCACAATTATTTTCCTGATATCTTGTATTATTTCTTTTAGACTTTCCCATAATGTTACACACAGAAGCATTGTGGTTCTTGTGTGAAATTAAATTCCATTTACATGTGTCTCAAATTAACTTAGATGCCAATCAGAAACTTCCAAAGACATGATATCATCATATGAGCTGTCCCAAATTGTTTCAAGGCATAGTAATCCTAGTGTATGTAAACTTTTGATTTTTCAGAAACTAATAAAAATGCCTTAAAACTCTCTCTGATTATTTTGACATTTAGCAACTAGAAAAAATTTTGGTTCCTAATTGACCTAAAACGGGTAAGGTTCATTCTGAGTTCATGTCAGATAGTGAGAAAAACATGCAGATGTGTCTTTTTTAAATAGTGTATGTAAACTTCTAAACGTCTTTGTACTGGGGGTTTGTCCCCCTCTCTCCATTGTGAATACAGTCAGGCTCCTGGCCTTTTAAATGTTTCTGCAGCAGTCCCATGCACTTTCAAATGTGCCAATTATGTCCATCGCATCCTCAACCATATGTAAGCTTCCACTCACGTTGGATGCCGTCCTGGACCATCCAGGGGGTTTCTTAGCTTCTGGATCACCATTCTTTGGTAGAGTGGAATTGGTCCATCAATCTTCTGACACCAGGAGTCCCTTTCACCTGGCCTCAGCCAGCTTTATTTTCAGGCACAGGCATAGCACAACATAAACAAACAAATAAAACACCTCGCCCGTCTGGCCACTTACTCAACTCAATGAGAGGCCCTCTCTAGCCTGTGGTGTGAGTCTACTACTCAGGCCACTATATATACCTTTACCCAGCCATCACTGGTATACAGGCTTCCCACAAGCCTCTGGGGGCAGAGCCTCACTTCAGCTCCACTATTGCTCCAGGTTCTGGCAGCAACCACGCCCCCTGTACACCTGCAGGCCCAGACTTTTTATAGGAATCTCGAGACCTGTCCAAAACCTGGCTTGGATCACGGGGCTAGTAGGACACCCACAGGCCACTTGTCTTCTACCGATAAGAGCCGACCCAGACTAACCAAAATAAATGTCTGCCAACCCCCTACTGTGGGTGACTTTATATATGGATGACTCTTATCCCGCCAAGGCCAGGTACCCTTGGTGACGTGTTGCTTGTAGATCTCTTGCATAGCTCCACTCAGTGCCAGAAACATGCGACTGCCTGCGGTCGCTCTGCAACAATATATATATATATACAATATATATAGTATATAAATATATACATGTATATATATATATGTATATATATATATATATATATATTTGCATCTGATAGCATTGAACAACATGGTTCTTACCATACATGTACCTGGTGTTATGTACTCTAGTTTTGAGGTAATAATGCATACAATCAGGGATGTAACTAGAACCCATAGGGCCCATAGTGTAATGAGATAAGAGGAAACTAAAACAGCAGCATAAAAGTATTAAATAAAGGTATAACTATTAGCTCCTTATATATTAAAGAACCCACAGAAAGAACACCTCAGAAAGCCACCAACTTGTTTCACCCTAAAGAAATGCATACCTGTTCTTGGACTGCATACCTTTAGCCTCTGGGCCCCATAGCAACGGCTATGGCTATAGTTACGCCTATGCATGCAATCTATACCAGGGTGACAAGTTAAGTAAAGATACTCTAAATGCCACTGATATGTAGGTATTAGTCACATAGTTACATGTAACGTATCGCAAAATTGTGACGTGAATCTGCTAACATAAAAACATACCTTCTTTATAACATCAATTATAAAATGAGAGACCGTGAAAGTTCAATTGTAATAAATTAAAAATTAAATTACCTTTCTCAAGACTCTAGTTTGTCTTATGGTACCAGAACACAATGCTAACACTTTGTGCTGTAATAAGCAAACACGAATAACAAAACCACCTGCAGCTTGCAGGGCACTGTATAAATTTACTTAATTTTACCACGCAAGGTCATGCTAACCTACCAAGACTAAGGAAGCCAAAAACACCATTGCTTTATCATCAGGCTGTGTCTACATGTTGTTGTGGGCAGAAAAGTATAGTCCTGACAAAAGCAAGTTAAAAAGAAAAAAAAACAGTCTCAGGAGTCATGTAACTTAGGTCAGACTGACCCTGCTTTCAATAGAAATTGAGATTATTAAGGGCCTTCTACACAAAAGGTTTATGGCTGTGCCTATACTTACATTGGAATATGCTGCTTTTTACATAAAATACTACAGTTTTCTCTGGTAATTGATTTGTTGTTTTTATCATTTTCCAAAATTTTTTAAAGCTATCTGCCCAATGGAATTTTTTATCTATGGGGTGTAATATTATCTGCCAAGCTGGGAGATAAGAAAGGGAGTGGATCCAAAGGATAAGGAGAATTGGGGTTGTCTGCTGAATCGGTATCTATTTTGAGGTTATAATTCTGGATTCTTCCAATTTACTACAGCATAGCTACTTTGTATTTACTGTGGTTTCCATGGAAATGCAGCACCTGTATGCAGGAGGGGTTAATGGCGGGCTCCAGAGGCTGAATTTTTTACATTCTTTTCTGAAACGCTAAATAAATGGTAAAGTCAGAGATTAATTTGTCTCCAGTAAATGAAATGAATAAACAGTCCCAGCATTGTTATATGAAGTGCAATTTGGTTTATCCAAAGAAAATACAATGCTTAATTGCTGCTTTTTAGGTTTAAGGTGTTTTTTAAATAGTTTTTTTGGGGGAGAGGCGAAGAATACCAACAGGGAGTAATCATGGAGTGCTTTAAGACAAGTGGGCTCTATTACTATTGTTCTGATGGTTGGTTATTCTTCCAGACGTGTACCATAATGGATGACACACACCTCCAAAGATACCAAAAAATATATATTTAGTAACGATAACCCAGATGCACAATGAAAAACATTTTAAAAGGCTAATAGTAACACAGTTCCAGTGTACAGCTTGTATAATAGTGTAAATATGGTGCACCCTCAAAATAACTCATAGGGCGACATGTCTTTACAGCCTGATATCCAGTACAGCCCAGTTTATACATTTTCAAATCTATAACTAGTGTTGAGCGATTAATTATTATCGACAAAAGTGATGCTCAGCACGGTATTTTACGTTGATCGGGATTTTTAGATCACACGATAATTTAGGTTAAAATCTGTGGAATAAACATTAAGATCGCGCCCATTTTCGGCGATTCTCCTGTCATTTTGGCGGCCAGCAAATCAGCTTACAGAATAGTGGCAGGGGGAGCTGTGTGTGCGACGTCTTGACTGGGATGTGTATGGTTGCGATTGGCATGGAAAAATCAAATGACCTCGTTTTACATAGAACAGCTCTTCCTGTATCACGATCAGTGTGTGTCTCTGCGTCTCTTAGCAGAGAAGGACGTGGCGCTCTGCCTCTGTGCAAACTGCTCTAGCTAAATGTATTATATTTGTTCTCTAGAGACAGCTCCTACTTTTAGCTGTGATTCCTTTAGAAATCTCAGTTAGGATCAGAGATTTGCAGATTTTAGGTAGTTTGGCAGAGAATTTTAAAGGAGCTTCTACTCACTGTAATATTCGAGGAGGAGCGGGCGTGGGGGGGCCCGCGGGCGAAACACAGACAAAGCTCTTTAAGAATACTGGATATTGTATTGCAAGATATTGCATTGCTCAATAGCTTTATTTGTAACAGTTTACGGTTGAAATATTACTTGGATATTGGGAGCTGACTTTATATTAGGATACAGGTCTTTTCTAATAACTGCAGGTCTATTTGTTAGGCAAAAACTCCACTTTGATTATCAGTATACATTTCAGATACGTGTACTTTTTCAATTTGCCCAGTTCCATCTTTGTTGATTGAAGGTACCATTTGACAGTGCTAAATTTTGGAATCCGCAATGATGTAGTCACCACAGATTGTTAGGTGCCAAAAATACCTTTTATTATCCGGTATCATTTCAGATTCGAGTTTTTTGCACTTTTGCCAGTCCATGATTTGTTGATAGAGGTACCTTGCAGTTAAATTTGAAACCAGCAATTGTGTAGTCACCACAGGTGAATTGATAGTTGCCAAAAATACCTTTTATTTATCCGTATTCATTCATGATACGTGGTTTTTTTGCCACTTTTGCCCAGTCCAGATTTGTTGATAGAGGTTACCTTGCAGTTTTAAATTTGAATCCCCAGTTTTTGTCGTTGTCAACCACAGGTGAATTGATAGGTGCCAAAAATACATTTTTATTTTATCGTGATACATTTAGATAAGTGTTTTTTGCACTTTTGCCCCAGTCCAGATTTGTTGATAGAGGCATCTTGAGTTAAATTTGAATCCAGCAATTGTTGTACGTCACCACAGGTTGAATTGATAGTGCCAAATATTACCTTTTTATTATACGTATATACATTTTCAGATAGGTGTTTTTTGCACTTTTGCCCAGTCCAGATTTGTTGATAGAGCCACCTTGCAGTTAGATTTGAATCCTGCAATTGTGTAGTCACCACAGGTGAATGATAGGTTGCCCAAAAAATTACCTTTTATTATCCGTATACATTTCAGATATGTGTTTTTTGCACTTTTGCCCAGTCCAGAGTTCGTGATAGAGCCACACTTGAAGTTAAACTTGATCCGAGCAATTTTGTTTTGATTTGAGGGGATTTGTGATAGCTGTGATTTGCCATTCTTTTAATAAGAGGACGTCCAAACTCTTCCATTACCCTCTCAAATTTTATCTTCTGAACATGGAGCGAAATGCAGGTGGTAAAGCGAGCAAAGAGGGGGGTTGGACATGGAGGGCTGAGAGTACGAGAGAAGGTGCTCCTTTCCAGTGCTGGCGACAACACGCCACAGCCAGCGGATTGTCGGTTGCATGGCCGTCAGGCCTGTCATCGCTGGGAGTCAGGGCTCCTGTGAATCTCAGTAACGAACAGCGTCGGCCATTCTTTCTTCAGTGGTTAATGCAACCTGCATCCAGCGTTTTTACTCCTCGTATACCTCCCAGTTCACGGCCACATATGTCGTCATCGCTATCATCCTGATCAGATCCAACTGAAGAAGAAGGCAGCCCAAATGTAACTCGTTGTACCCAAACTGTGGATAATCCATTTTCTGAAAGACCTCTTGATGGACAAAATGCGGTTGGGGCCAGAAGGCTTGTTAAAGATCAAGAGGCCAAAGAGGATGATTTTACTCTGCTCTGACGCCAGTTTCTGATGCCATCAGAGGAGGAGAAGGGAAATCCGGCCAATCGGCAAAAATCCCGGGCGGTTCGGCAAAGCACTTGCAGTCCTCTTGCTTGTATCCCGCAGGCTCCGGATGCAGAATGTCAGGACGACGAAGTCACTGTGTTGATGATGATGATGACGACCCCATTGCGGATCCAACGTGGTCTTTTCAGCAAAATTTGCTTGCGAGCGCTTCATCACTGGACGAGAGAGGAGGAAGACGATGGGGTAGTGACAGTATTCGGGTCCGCCTCAAAATGGAAGAGGGCGGTCGCAGAAGTCCGCTGATATGATTCGGCCAGCACGGTCAGCGGAAAAACCAGCTCTTTCGCTTATCGCCGTCAAAAGGTCCAGGACCTCTCAAGCCTGGCCTTCTTTGAGCAAGACTCTGATTCACCCAGCGATGTCTATGCCGCCTTTGCAGTACAATGCATAAGTAGAGCAGATCCTTTGGTGTTTAAACCACCACCAACATGTCTAGTACCATGCAGCGAATGCATGAGTTGAACATGGAGGCAAACACTTTGGCCAAAACATAAGGCCAGACTGATGTATGGGCCTCCAACCACTGTCACAACCCTCTTTCTTCCGCCTCCTCCTCCTCCGCCTCCACCAAGCGTTCCTCAGCTGCCCATGTCTCTGCAGAGTCATGATCAGGATCAGCCTCGCTTCAGGACTCCACCGTCGCCCGCAGTACCACCAGACCCCACTAGAAGACCCATCCTACCCCCTTCTTCCTTCCGCAGTTTGAGAACCTGCACGCTGTACAGCGGCCAGTCTAGCAGCCAGCTTCATGTTTGGGAGCAGAAGAAACACTTTAACCCAAAACCATCCAAAGCCAAAAGCCTGATGTCGGCATTGCAGGCTTTTGGCCTTGGAAAATGTTGCCTTTCCGTCTGGTGGACACAGATGGGTTTTTCCAACCACGTCATTTGGATCTTGCCTGCCCCCAATTACCAAGATGCCGAGGCAGGCATTTCTTTGCCAGAAAAGCCGTCCCTGCCCTGGCCAGCCAGTGTCATCTAATATTTCAAGCGCATTGTCTCCATCTGTGGCCGGAAGGAAAAGTCCACTGACCACCGACACATGGGAATAGTAAGCATGGCCAAGGCCGCTTATCTTGTGACAGCCTCATGGTGGCTGGGTGGATGTCTCTGGGGTGGAGGTGACGGTGGCTCTTCAGGCTCGGCGCAAACGCTCTTCAAAACCACCGCAGGGATGGTTGCAGGGCTCTTTCCCCAAGGTCCTTCTGAGTGGCATCACGGGCCCAGAGAAACCAGGCCGTGTTGAAATTAATCTGTCTTGGAGACCGTTTCACATCACAGGTCAGGAGCTGTGGCGCTCTCCGCAACGAATGAAACCGAGCGCTGGCTGCGGAAAAACTAGGAAACTTGTGCCTAGCAAAGGTGGTGTGCGTTAAGGTCGAAACTGCTGGGCCGCCCTTAAGATCGGTAGGTGAGCACATCCCTTGCCTGGCACATGTCATGATAACCTTGTGTCCAGAAATTTCTAAAGAGTACCCGGGTAAGGAATGCCTGCTGAAGGAAGGCTCGAGGTACTGATGTTCGCACTTCCGCCGTTCGCACCCTGCTTCCGTCCCGCCTGGCTGCGTATGCAGGTCAGCTCGGGCCTCCCCGTCAACCATCTCATTGTTGTCGTTGGGCAACACGCTGGAATTACCACCCTCCACATGCTCAGCGATTGTAGGCAGCAAGCGCAAGTGCCAATTACGCAGTACGAAGTGACACATGGCCTGATAACGCAGCGGTGCGGACCTCAGGAGTGTTGAGCCACGAGAGAATGGAGGCAGGTAAAGAGCTCTGCACCATCCTTGCCTGTTTGAAGAATAATAGAACCAAAATGGTCAGTGCAGACAATGCCTTGTCAGCATGAGCTTGGTGTGGATCTTAGTTTGGAACGATCGTTTGGGACACTCTGAAACAACAGGTCCCGCCAGCGACGGAGAAGGAGACGGACTCAGATGCGGACACGGAGCCTTTACTCTCCGTCGAATCCACAAGGCCCGACAGTTTCACAATTTCATTGGTCTTCATTAGGCAGTGGGTTCGGGGTCCAGGGGTAGTGCAACAGGCGGCGCATCAGCTCTCAGGGTGCATAATTCTCAGGCAAGTCAGGGCTGTGTTGAAACTTTGCCGGAGTAAGCGGAGGAGGGAAGTGGAGGGGAGGTAATTTCCTAGACACCGACGTTACCGAGTCCATGACCTTGGAAAGAGATGTGGCCGCGGAATTGAGGAGGAAGAGGAGGAAGATCAGTTTGCTGAGTTGCCTAGTCCCAGAGGCTTGGGAAATTCAAGGCTCCCATCTCTCACATGATGCTTGGGATGTCCTGTCCTCCAACTGATTCATGCATTAAGGCCTTCAAGGATGAACAACAGTTACTGGGTGGCCACCCTCCTGGATCCCGGTACAAAACAAAATCAGACACTTTCCTTCACCCACCCCAAATAGAGAGTAATAATGCAGGAAAATGGAGACCTTTTGCTGATTGATCAAACTGGAGACATCTGTTGCGTCCTGCTTTCAGCGTTCCTCAAATGTCATGGTGGAAACAACATCATCGACGTGACGCAGTAGAGTGCCAGTAGCCGTGCGGTAAAAAGGTGTGGCGAGCAGCAGGCAAAAGTGCTGAAGCCTAATGGGTGACCTCTGGTCAATCACCAACGCATGCACATTGCAGGGCACACATCCAAACACACAGAGACCAGGATTAAGGATCATGGTGCACGACTATCTTGCGTCTCAACACCGATGTTTTTGTATGTGTTCCGGACCAATTAGACTTATGGGTATCCAAATTGGACAGTATGCCCGAGCTCTTCGCAGCCATACGAATCCATAGAGGTATTGTCCTGCCCAGCAGCCCGCGTCATATCTGAGAGAGACCTTCAGCACAGCTGGAGGTGTACATTACAGACAAACGCATCCAAAATTTACACAGATAATGTGGATCGTTTTTTGACTTTCATCAAAAAAAAAAAAATGCATGGAATCAGGACATGGATTCTCTGTTGATGTTGTGGCCCCCAATTTGCCGAGGTCACGTTTAGTTGCCGGTTACTTCACATTCCTCTTTAAAACCAGAAATGGTTCTCTTAAAAACTTTTTTTTTAAAAATGATCATATTCTTACTGCAATTTATATTCTCAAGTTCCCATCAGTTCATTTTGCTGGTTTTGCTGTGAGGAGACTGTAAAAGACAGCAAGTTTCGTGCATCATCGTATTCCATTTACTCACTTATATCTTTAGAAGTTTTCGGCGATTGTCAATGGTTTTTGAGGTTCATGTTGCTGTGAGATACAGATATAATTATGGTCCTTTGGAACAGAAATGTGGCTGCCTAAGTGGCATTTCTCCATTCACAATTTTTAATAGTGGCTGAGAAGTCATATTTATTTATTTTTTGGGTCATGTTGCTGTGAGATACAGCTATTAATTATGGTCCTTTGGAACTGGAAATGGGGGCTTTTTAAATGGAATTAACTTCTCACCTCACAAATTTTTTACAGTGGCTGAGAAGTCATTTTATAATTTTTTTGGGTTCAGTGTCTTTGAAATGCACGCAATACTACAGGTCCTATATTATGAAATTTTTTTGTTTCTAACAGACATTTTGTTCTTCACAATTGTCAAAGTGCTCAAGGGTCATGTTTGATTTTTGGGGGCATTTTGCGGTGGACATGCAGCATTTCTACAGGTTTCATCCTATTATAAAATTTTTCGTTTCTAAGCAGAACATTTGTTCTTCACACTGTCAAATGTGGCTCTGGGTCATGGTTTGAATTTTTGGGGCATTTTTTTGCTGTGACATGCAGCTGACTACAGTCCTTTGTAAAAAATGTGGTTTCATAACAGAACATTTGTTCTTCAAAAATTTTTCAAGAGTGGCTAAGGGTGATGGTGCTGTCAGAACACAGGAATAGGGTAGGACAACTGTTGTAAATGGACACAATATGCAAATGACTTGTTTTTTGCAAGATCTTTCAACAATAGCTTGTCAATCCCTGATTATGAGACAAAGCCAATTTATTATAATTAAAAAAGAGACACAAAGAATCATGGTTGGATTCAATCCTATTTTACAAAATGGTGTTTTCTAGAATACAGTACTAAAAAACTTGCATGTACAAAATAGCTGTAAAAAAATTTCCTGCTGAATTGTACAAAGGGAGGTTAAGGAGACTTGACCAGATGTAGTTATTCAGAGGACATTGAGTATGGGAGCATGGACAGAGAACAAAGAACAGATGACAATTTCTCCAGCACGTTGAGTATAATGAGAAAAAGAATGCCAAGAAAAGGG
The DNA here is from genome assembly GCA_025379985.1 of Phyllomedusa bahiana. Taxonomy (NCBI): domain Eukaryota; kingdom Metazoa; phylum Chordata; class Amphibia; order Anura; family Hylidae; genus Phyllomedusa; species Phyllomedusa bahiana. The sequence continues at coordinate 114,271 of JAODAL010007666.1, forward strand.
CACCTGGGGTGGACAGGAGCCTTAACACACAGATTTCCAAAGTGAAGCTCAATTGGTCCGCTATACGAATGGGCAACGCAATACCCAGGTCTTGACTGTGTACTGAGGAAGGCCAGAGGTCTCCTACAATTTCCGCTTCCCGCCATCTGCTTCAGCACGATGTTTTCGTTGTGCGTCATACAGGGCATTTTTTACCATGTTAATAGTTGACGGACGCCAGCCTGGGCTCTCACGCACCCACTGTAACTCGGCCCTGCAGCTGGACCTCAGTTGTTAATAGATGACAGACGACTAGCTGGGACTTCACGCAAACCACTATAAGTCTTGGCCTGGCAGACTGTGGACCTCCGTGTGTTACAGATTTTGGGCTGACGGCAGAACTGGCTCCCACCGTTGGGGCAATAGGGGAGAGCTTCAAATTTCTCTAAAAAATCAGATTTTGAAAAAGGTGATTTCTGTGAGGTTAAGTAGTTGTCAAAAAGGGCGCACGGGTGGACACAAATTGCACAAATTTGAGGCTTAAAATTATTTATGGGTGGGGTCACTATGGGGTCGCATATTATGATCTCAGGGAGTCTTGTCCGAATCAATGAAGAAGGTTTTGGAGGAAAAAAATGAAACCATGATGATTGGCTGACTCACTCTCCAGAAGAAGGGAGGGCAAATGTTCTTTCAACTAGAAGTGTTTTGGGGATGATTAGGACATTTTTATTACTCTATGGGGTGTGCGGATGAATTACCCATCTACACGTGGAAAAAATACCTTTAAAAAACATGCAGGGAGGGGTGTATTTTGTTTGTTAATCCACCACTTGAAAAAAAAGCAAAATGATAAATAATGTAAAAACTATAAATAAAACTTCCTTAATAAAATTCTAGTAAACAAATGTAGTTACCAGAAAATAAATATAATAAATGACAGTTCACTGTACAAAATAGGCATAGTGCCACTTTGTGATCTGTGGGTTCAAACAGGTTTAGGGGTTATGCTGTGGATTACAGGACAGGTTAGTCAATGTCAGTTCAACCTAATAATGGTGGTTCAAAGACTCCTTTTTCGCGGCACTTTTTAATCTGTGGGTAGAAGGTTTAGGCGGCTTCCATGCTGTGGCCAGGACAGGTTAGTCAAATGTCCAGTTCAATAATATGGTGGTTGAAAGACTCTTTTTCCGGCTCTTTTTAATCTGGGGTTCCATGCAGGTTTGGGGCTTATGATGTTGCCAGGAAAGGTTATAGTCTTGTCCAGTGAAACTAAATTTGTGGTTGAAAGACTCCTTTTTCGGCACTTTTAATGTGGGAGTCATGCTGGTTTGGGGCTCATGCTGTGGCCAGGACAGGGATAGTCAATGCAGTGAAAACTAAAATTTTTGGTGGTTGAATAGGACTCTATTTCCGGCACTTTTTAATCTGTGGGTTCAGACAGGGTTAATGGTCATTTCTGCCGGTTACAGGAACAGATATAGTCAATTGTCCAGTTCACTAAATGGTGTTGAAAGACTCCTTTTTCCGGACTTTTTAATCTGGGTGGTCATTGCAGGTTTGGGGCTTCAGGCTGTGACCCAGGTCAGGGATATTCAATGCTCCTAGTTCAACTAAAATGGTGGTTCAAAGACTCCTTTTTCCCGGCAATTTTAATCTGTGGGGTCCAGACAGGTTGTAATGGTCATTTACTGTTGGCTACAGCAAACAGGTATAGCCAATGTCCAGGTTTAACTAAAATGGTGGTTCAAAGACTCTTTTTCCAGCACTTTTTAATTTGGGGGGTCAGGACAGGTTTAATGGTCATACTTGGTCTAGGACAGGTATTAGTCAATGTCCTGGTTCAACTAAAATGGTGGTTGATGAAAGACTCCTTTTCCCAAGCACTTTTTAAATTTGGGGGGTCAGACAGGTTTTTTGGTTCATACTGCGGTCAGGACAGTATAGTCAATGTCCAGTTCAACTAAAATGGTTGTTCAAAGACTCCCTTTTCCAACACTTTTTAATCTGTGGGTCAGACAGGATTTAATAGTCATACTGTGGTACAGACACAGGTATTAGTCAAATGTCCCGTTCAACTAAAAATGGTGGTTGAAAGACCTCCTTTATTCCTGGCAGTTTTAATCTGGGGTCATGCTGAGGTTTGGGGCTCATGCTGCGATCCAGGACTGGGAATTATTCAATGTCCAGTTCAAGTTAAAATGTTGGTTCAAATCTTTACTGCATTCTGGCACTTTTTTTATTTTGTGGGGTGATGCAGGTTTTAAATGGTCATGTGTGATACAGGACAGGGATAGTGATGGATGGTCTGTGAGTTTTTTTCTGTGGCTTTTATAACCTAAGTGTGTTGCCTAAGATGTAGCACGTATCCACATTTGACTGTTGTGGATGTATAATATCAGCTTCTCCATCCCTGTTTGGGTGTAAGAATGAAAGGTTGGTTGTTCATCTCCTATATTCTTTAATGGTCATCGCCGTTTAATCTATTATCGACTATCGGATATCTTATTGATAATTGCCGATATTGACTATCGACCCGATGACGATAGTCAACGTAATTGCTCATCACTATCTATAACGTATTGCGCCCAATCTCGAGGGGCGTGTGGGAGGTGGGGCGCATGAGAATCGTAGCGAAGCTAAATATTGAAAGCTTTGCTACGGCATTTCTGGGCGCATTACAGCCGGAACAGGATTACCACTTTCAAAGTCGTATGTCCAAACTGTCGTGCAAGCGCTGGAATGTGCCTGATTTATGACCCGCTGTATAGCGGGTTCATAAATCAGATGCATTCTGTGCCTTTTTTAATTGCATGAAATTTGGTGTGTAAACGCCAAACTTCATGCATGTCGCCCATAATGTCTAAACTTCTGGCAACAAAAGTGAGTACACTGTTATACAAGCTGTATGCTGAATACTTTACATTGTATCAAAGCGTCATATCTCCAGTGTTGTCCCATGAAAAAGTATAAAACAATATTTTCAAAAATGTCAGAGGTGTACTCACTTTTGTGAGATGCTGTATAAGCACAAAATAAAGTGCAATACAAAATGTTCAGATCTATAGAGAAGTATATGTACTGAGAAGTACAACCAGGGCTAAATTCAATGAACCATGATGAAATAGTAAAAAAAAAATCAATAAATAATGATACAATAGTTGAGGTCATGATGTGTAAACCATGTAAAAGGATTAACAAAACAAGCTGCGGCAAAGTATTCCAATAAAGAACATGTACCAATCTGATAGAATGCGTACCTCACAGATAAACTGTATTTACCAACCCTCCCGTTTCTTCTAGAAACTGAGAAGAAAAAGATGCAGGGTTCATGCAGCTCATACTCATAAAATGGGCTTTCCCATGAAGATTAGAAGCATTCCCAATTTTATTTGTGGCTTTCCCTTGGATGGTTCTATAATTTCTCTGAATCAGTAGTTATAATGTTGGCAAGTATGAGATAAACTTAAAATGGACAACATAAACCAACCAGGTAAACTCTCATTTTTGCAGCCCATTCGTGGTTTCCGTAAGGATAGAGCATAGAGGCTTACTTTCTTACCTCAGGCAGGTCAAAAACCTAACAATAGGATTCAAAGAAGCCACAATGTCATTTGGGAGGGTTCCACATGTGCAAAGAATCAGACCACACACACATTCAATGCATGAAGGGAGTGGTTGTCTTAAAGAGTACCTATCATCTTCAGCGAAACCTCATGAAGTAACAGAAGACTAAAATACAAACACTTTCTCAAATATGTTTCATTAGGAAAAACAAAGCATTTCACCTGTAATTCTGTTTTTTAAAAAGTGTTGACCCTTTAAGACAGCTCTGAAGTCGGGCAAAGTCGGCACATGACAGCTTGAAGTATGACTATGTTGACAGTTGTATCAAATCTCCTGCCTCTGAGCTGGGAGAGCCCACTGTGCAGGAAGGAGCCTGTAAGCCTCCATCATGTGCACACCAGCAGCAATGTGATACAGCTGCTAAATTGTGCTATGGATGAGGAGTCCAAAGCAACAGGTAAACTCTATCACACTATGTCCTCAGTGTGCTGTGCCTGTTGTACTGTTGTACTGTACAGATTACTCTGTACAAGCAGCTATGCCCTCAGCTCCCCCTGCACAGTTGGTATCTCCCAATAGAATGATAAGATTCTCCTGAGTTACTAAGTGAAAGTAAAACCTTTTCCCCTGTAAAACTGAGGGAAACGCTCTGAATTGCTAATGACTTGTATTTGAGAAAAGTCTTATAATTTCATCTACTATCAATTTTTGAGTGTTTGTGTGGAGGTGATAGGTATTCTTTAAGACTACCTGCACAAAAATAAAATTTATATAAGGTCTCAATCATACAGTCATGTATTGTGCACTGTTCTGGTATTACAGCTTATTGGTAATATCACTACTATCAGGTGGACTGTCCAGCACCCTTTGAGTGGTCAAGACCAAAATTGACATCCCCATACCCCCGGATGTTTGCACATACAAAGGCTTACAGAATACAGAAAGACCCGCATATCTATCAGGATACCATAAAAATTTATTCTGACAGATTCTGCGGTGGGGCTATTACAGGGTCATAGACTTCAAGAGGGAAACAAAGTCCTAATTTATGGTATACTGTCAGGTACCATGAACGGGGGCCAAACTAGCATGTGAATGGGGCCTTATATGAGCAACAAAGTGCCAGCAGGGAGATAAGTCCTTACTCTTCCAGATGCTCCTACAAACAGTGGTTGGTACCAGACAGATGATGGTATAGATATGTCAGCTGCCATTAAACATGTGTTTACCTGGTGAACTACAAGTTCCAGTACCACAGCTGTATCAATATGCAAGTAGTGAGAACTCTAGAGGCCATAAAAGAGCATAAGACATATTGCTACAACTGTGATCTGGACATACAGACCACAGAATTTAGTGTCTGTTAATTACCTATAAGAGTTGTAAAACAGTCCCATAATTTCTGACAGCATTGGAAAGAGGCATTGTAGTAACTTCTAACAGGCTTTCAGGGTATGTTCACATGCCATCATTTTTGTAATTTTGACGTGCACTCCACTGCATATTTGGCATCAGAATACAGGTGAAAACTGCATGAGTTACTCCACGTGAAACGGTCGGAGGGAGTGGATCCACTGGACCACCGCAGGTGATAGAATAAGCCACACCAGGGAGTAGAGTCTAAGGGGCCACTGATTTTCACTAGAGCCCGCCACCAGCGTTAGGGGTATGGGTATGCCCACAACCCGACATGTGGGCTGCAGGCATACCCATAACAGTACCCCTCCCCTTTTGCCTCCCCCTCTTTCTTGCCTTCCGGCCTGAACCCCTTGCTTTTGTCTAGAAAATGACATCTCCCCCTAATCGTCTTCATGGCCAGGATCTCTTTTACTGTGTAGATGTTAGTGGTAGCAGCTTCCGGAAAATGGGAGACAACCTATTGGGAGAATCAATTAAGAACAAGTAGTTTAATCAGGGAGATGTGGAAGGAGTTCAGGACGCGCATCATGGTGGGAGGATCCAGAGCTTATAGGCAGCTGGATTAATTCGCTTCAGCACTATGAAAGGCCCAAGAAACCGAGGACCTAGTTTTTAGCTGGGGATCTTCAGCCGGATGTATTTAGAAGATAACCAGACTTTGTCACCAGGACTGAAGAATGGGGTAGGTCTTCTTTTCTTGTATGCTTAGGCCTTCATTTGGGCAGAAGACCGTTGCAGAGATTTTTGTGTGTTGCTCCAGATGGCAGTTAGATCCCAAACCAGATCATCCACAGTGGGGACATTAGCAGATGAAGACAGAGGGAATGGTGGGTGGGGGGATGTTGTCCATATACTATGTAGAATGGAGAGGCATTGGTAGACTCTGAATCCAAGTAATTATAGGAGAACTCCACCCATAGCAATAGAATGGACCAGTCATCTTGGCGTGCTGATACAAAATGGCGCAGATAATTGCCCAAGACCTGGTTGACCCTCTCCACTTGACCATAAGTCTGGGGATGGTAAAGAGAGGAGAAATCCAGTTTAACCTGTAGCTGGGAAAAAAAGGCATGCCAGAATTTTGACACAAATTGGACCCCCGATCTGAGACAATATGCTGGGGAAGTCCATGCAACCAGAAGTTGTGCTGGAAAAATAGACTAGTGAGTCGTGGAACAGAGGGCAACCCAGGCAATTGTATGAAGTGTGTCATCTTCGAAAAGTGATCAGTGACCATCCAAATGAAAGTATTGCTGGAGGAGGGTGGAAGGTCACTGATAAAGTCCATGTCAATGTGGGTCCTAAGATTTTTTTAATAGGCAAAGGTTGCAGCAGACCTTCCGGGTTGAGACCAGACATCTTGTTCCAGGTACAAGCTTCCACGACTTCTTTAATGTCTTTAACAAGGCCTGGCCACCAATAGAAATGAGAAATTCGTTGACAAGATTTCCTTACTCTGGGATGCCTTGCCACCAGAGAGCAATGTCCCCATGATAGAACCCTCTTCCGGAGTTCAGGGCACACATAATCTTACCTGGAGGAACACGTTGGAGGTCTATGGGAGCTGCAGAGATCAGGCATTCAGGAGGTATGATGTGTCGAGGGGCTGTCTCTTCCCTAATAACATCAAAAGCCGGGAAAAGGCATCAGCCTTAATATTCTTCTCTGCAGGATGGTAATGGATCAAGAAATCAAACTCGGAGAAGAAGAGAGACCACTTGGCTTGGTGCGGATTTAGATGTTGAACCATCTGGAGGTACAAGAGATTTTTGTGGTCGGTATATGTATTGATCAGATAACAAGCACCCTCCAAGAGGTATCATCACTCTTACCAGTTTATGGCCAGTAGTTCACAATCACCAGTAGTGTAATTTTTCTCTGCAGAAGAAAACGTTTTGGGGAAGTATCTGCATGTGAGGATCTTGCCTTTAGGACCTTTCTGTGTGAGGACTACTCCAGCCTTCAAGAAAGAGGCATTAACCTCTACGAAGAAAGGTTTCTCGGTATCAGGTCGGGACAAGATGGGTGCCGAGGCAAATGCAGACTATAACCAGGAGAAGGCGCCTTTGGCCGCCTTGGTCCACAGTTTTGAGTTGCCATTCTTCCTGGTGAGTGCCATATTCGGGGCTACCACTATAGAGAATTATGGGATGAATTGACGGTAGTAATTGGTGAAATCCAGGCCCGGAGACCGACGGGTCAAGGTCACTGTAAGATGGTGGACAGATTAGCGGGGTCCATTGCAGACCCTTGACCGAGATGATATACCCGACAAAAGAAAGACTGGCATGGTGGAAGAGGTACTTCTCCAACTTGGCGTAGAGACAATTATTTCGTAGATGCCTCAGTACTTAGCGCACTTGAGCCTGATGGGACTCTGGATCAGGCAAGAAGATCAGGATGTCATCCAGGTAGACAACACAAAGAATACAGGAGATCTCTGTATATATCATTCACAGGTTCTTGGAAAACTGCTGGGGCATTGCACAGACCGAAGGGCATTACCAGGTGCTCAAAATGTCATTTCCACTCGTCACCCTCGTGGATCTGAACAAGATTATAGGCCCCCTGCAAGTGAAGTTTAGAATAAATTCTGGCACTCCAGAGGAAGTCAAAGAGCTCGGTTATGAGGGGCAATAAATACCATTTTTTGCTGTCATTTTGAGTCCACGATAATCTATACAAGAATGTAGTGAGCCATCTTTCTTCTCAACAAAGAAGAACCCAGCACCAGCAGAAGAAGATGACTTGTGAATAAAGCCCTTCTGAAGCTTCTATTGTAAATAGGCCGACATTACCTGAGTCTCTGGCAAGGACAGCAGGTAGACTCTGTTCCGGGGAGAACTAGTACCAGTCAGTAGGTCTACAGGAAAATCATAGGGCCGATGATGCGGAAGGGTCTCAGCCTGCTTCTCAAAGAAGACGTCTGCAAAGTCCTGATATGGAGCATGCAGACCTGGTATAGGCTTGGAAAGCATCAGTGGAGAAGTGGGGCACTCTGGGCAAGGTACCACTAAACAGCAAGACTGTCAGTCTTGTAGCCAACACATGACTTCGCCTGTCTTCCAGTTGAGCATAGGGTCATGGAGTTTCAGAATCAGAAGTCCCAGGAGAATTGCTGAGGAAGAACGGGGTAACATGTAGAATGTAATATTCTCCTTATGTAATGCACACACATGAAGAGACACTGGTTCAGTGTGATACTGAATGGAGTTGCTTAGACGTTCACCACTCATGGAAGAGATGACCAGAGGCTTGTTTAGGCAGACCACCAGAAGGCGATACTTAGTCACCAGGGAGGCGTCCATGAAATTCCCAGCTGAACCATAGTTCAGAAAAGCAGGAACTTGAAACAAGATTCCAGTACTAATCAAGATTTGCACCGGCATAGTCAGATGTGGAAAGGGATTATTCACATCTAGGGATGCCTCTCCCATGTAGCCTAGGTGTGTGCGTCTCACACGTTAAGGACATTGCGGGCAGTTTTCACGGTAGTGCTCAGGACTGGCACAATACAGGCAAGGATTCTCCTCACTTCGACGGTACAGTTCTTGCTGGGTCAGGTGGGCTCTGTCCACTTGCATAGGCTCTTCAACAGAATGCAGCAGGGGAGATAGTGGATGCCATTGGAACAACAAAGCAAAACGGGGTAGACGGCATGAACAGACCAGATCGAGTTCGTGACGGAGCTCCTCCTGTCTTTCAATAAAGTGCTCATCAATACGAGTGGCCAAGTGGATAACCAGGGCCACTGGTTTTCACCAGAGCACGCCGCAAGATGGGATAGTCTTACTGCAGCAGGCGACCCCCAGGTCGCTACGCCTGGCGTGACTTGCCTGTAGTGGTGGCCGAGGTGTACACGGTACTAAAAAAAAAAAAAATGGATAGGCAGATTCATAGTCGGGGATAGGCAGGGAAGTCAGGACAGGCGGCAAAGGTTCGTGGTTGAGGGAACGAGGCAAATAAGTATGGTACACTGGAAAGACAGGAACAACAAAAGGAACACTTTTCACACATAGGCTATGGGCACTATGGATCCGGTGGGGAGGTCAGGGGCAGGCAAGTTAATATAGGACCAGCACCTGGCAATTATCCAGTTACTGGCGCGCTGGCCCTTTACATTTCACAGAGC